>CM051269.1:3361131-3368631 GCA_027921565.1 Artemia sinica | reverse complement strand
GAGAGAGAGAGAGAGAGAGAGAGAGAGAGAGAGGAGAGAGAGGAGAGAGAGAGAGAGGAGGAGAGAGATGAGAGAGAGAGAGAGAGAGAGAGAGAGAGAGAGAGAGAGAGAGAGAGAGAGAGAGAGAGAGAGACGAAAAACACCTACCATCATACGGAGTCAGACAAGGAAACATTCAAACACCCGCTCAGACACACAGATGTAGAGAGAGAAATAGACAAAATCACCTATAATCACACAGAGTCAGGCACAAAAACATGCAAACACCCGCTCAGAACCACAGGCATAATGAGAGGGAGAAAAAAAAACGCCTACAGTCAAACAGAGTCAGACACGGAAATATGCAAACACCGACTCAGACACACAGGCATAGTGAGAGAGAGAGAGATAAAAATACCTACAATCACACAGAGTCAGACATGGAAACATGTAAACACCAGCTCAGACACACAGATGTAGAGAGAGAAATAGACAAAATCACCTATAATCACACAGAGTCAGGCACAGAAACATGCAAACACCCGCTCAGACACACAGGCATAATGAGAGAGGGAGAAACAAAACGCCTACAGTCAAACAGAGTAAGATACGGAAACATTCAAATATCCACTCAGAAACACAGACGTAGTGAGAGAGACAGACAAAAACACCTACAATCACACAGTCAGACACGGAAACATGCAAACACCCGCTCAGACACTCAGGCATAGTGAGAGAGAAAGAGAAACGATAATACCTAAAATCACGCAGAGTAAGACACGGAAACATGTAAACACCCACTCAGACACACAGCCATACCGAGACAGAGAGATAGAGAGAGATAGAGAGAGAGAGAGAGAGAGAGAGAGAGAGAGAGAGAGAGAGAGAGAGAGAGAGAGAGAGAGAGGAGAGAGAGAGAGAGAGAGAGAGAGAGAGAGAGAGAGAGAGAGAGAGAGACGAAAAACACCTACCATCTTACAGTCAGACATGGAAACATTAAAACACCCGTTCAGACACACAGATGTAGAGAGAGAAATAGACAAAATCACCTATAATCACACAGAGTCAGGCACAAAAACATGCAAACACCCGTTCAGAAACACAGGCATAATGAGAGAGGGAGAAAAAAAAACGCCTACAGTCAAACAGAGTCAGACACAGAAATCTGCAAACACTGACTCAGACACACAGGAATAGTGAGAGAGAGAGATAAAAATACCTAAAATCACACAGAGTCAGACAAGGAAACAAGCAAATATCCACTCAGACACACAGACGTAGTGAGAGAGAAGGACAAAAACACCTACAATCACACATAGTCAGACACGGAAACATGCAAACACCAGCTCAGACAACCATATGTAGTGTGAGAAATAGACAAAATCACCTACAATCATACAGAGTCAGGCACAGAAACATGCAAACACCCGTTCAGACACACAGGCATAATGAGAGAGGGAGAAACAAAACGCCTACAGTCAAACAGAGTCAGACACGGAAACATGCAAATATCCACTCAGAAACACAGACGTAGTGAGAGAGAAGGACAAAAACACCTACAATCACACAGTCAGACAAGGAAACATGCAAACACCCGCTCAGACACTCAGGCATAGTGAGAGAGAAAGAGAAACGAAAATACCTAAAATCACTTAGAGTAAGACACGGAAACATGTAAACACCCACTCAGACACACAGCCGTACGAGAGAGAGAGATAGAGAAGAGAGAGAGAGAGAGAGAGAGAGAGAGAGAGAGAGAGAGAGAGAGAGAGAGAGAGAGAGAGAGAGAGAGAGAGAGAGAGAGGAGAGACGAGAGAGAGAGAAGAGAGAGAGAGAGAGAGAGAGAGAGAGAGAGAGTGAGAGAGAGAGAGAGAGAGAGATATAGACGAAAAACACCTACCATCATACGGAGTCAGACAAGGAAACATTCAAACACCCGCTCAGACACACAGATGTAGAGAGAGAAATAGACAAAATCACCTATAATCACACAGAGTCAGGCACAAAAACATGCAAACACCCGCTCAGAAACACAGGCATAATGAGAGGGAGAAAAAAAAACGCCTACAGTCAAACAGAGTCAGACACGGAAAAATGCAAACACTGACTCAGACACACAGGCATAGTGAGAGAGAGAGATAAAAATACCTACAATCACACAGAGTCAGACACGGAAACATGCAAACACCAGCTCAGATACACATATTTAGTGTGAGAAATAGACAAAATCACCTACAATCACACAGAGTCAGGCACAGAAACATGCAAACACCCGTTCAGACACACAGGCATAATGAGAGAGGGAGAAACAAAACGCCTACAGTCAAACAGAGTAAGACACGGAAACATTCAAATTGCACCAGCAGTAGAATACCATATATTTAAAATATAAGATTCTTTCCTTCTAAAGATGATTCGGGCAGAAATTAAACGTCCCCTAATTGAGTTCAAATACCGCTTCCAAGAGTCTAAATTCTTAATCAGCAAAAAGAGAAATTGCATTTCTAGCTTCAGTCAGACAGCGGCGCTAGTCGTTCGAATTTTGCTAAGATAATTAGTAGCAAAAAAAAAATGCTACGTACAATATTTCTAAGAAAGTTTAAATGGCAAAAAAACCGTGTGAATGCTTGAATCATCAAAAACATTTAAAAGAGACTATTGGACGAAAGATTTACATCCTTGGCCCTCTTGGGCCAATGGCGGGCAGTCCTTACAGCGCAGAACGAAAGAACTGCGTTTGGAAGTGGGGTAAATGTGTTTTTTAATTTTAATATGAAGTCAGATCTGAAACGATTAGTACCAATCGTTATATTTTGGTCACCGTTATTGTCATTGAAGTGACCCGTTGCTGTGCGACTAAGAATGTAAGTTCAATAAATCTATTGTCTTTCTTATCTGTGTTTATTTCATTTATATGTCTGCGTCTAGTCCAATAATAGGTAATTAGTTCTTAAGTCTCCAAGGTAAATGCTCCCAAAGGAATCTGATCTCCAGATAGCCCGAGAAGAAGAGGCCACGTTTTTTCATCCCTGCAAGCACCAAAAGTTGTCATCGCCACGGCTTAGAAGAATGTTTCTAACCCCTGCTAGCCTATAAGAATTCGTATCTCTTAAATCAGATCTGATTGTGCCATGGAAACAAAGCTTTGAGACGTCAAAACTTATAGTTCAATAAATCGTAATTACTCTAAACCTTACATAACAAATGGCGCGTGTCGGAAATTGGAGGAAAACTGCGAACTAGTTAGGCTATTCAAACTTTGTAATTTGAATTTAATTGTTGGAGAGATACAGACATATAAGTAAAGTAATTAGGCCTATTGCCGCTAAGCTTCTACAAGGACACCCTTTAGATATCTCATAGGAGATAATAGCCTCCCCCAAATAGGTTACATATATACTAAATTTTTATTTTCTTTAAGTTTTTAACTGGTGGAAGTGAGAAAACTGGGTCGAGTTGACTAAATAAAAATGGTATATTGAAACAGAAATGGCTTTGTCAAAGGAGGAAGGTAAATGGACTTCGCTTTTAGCAGCTCTCGAATTAGCAAAACTTCGAGCAGCTTTGCTTGAACTTTGGCTATTAGAAATAAATTTGTATCCCCTCAAAGAGTTGGGTACAATAGAAAAAATGGAGAAAAGGCTCAATGAAGAATTGTAAAATGAAAAAAAAAAATAGTATTCAGTTTTTAACAAGTAGAAGCAAGTGTATAATTAGTAATTTTTTTAGTGTTAGTAATAAATGCAATGTAGTAGTGCCGTATATTACTAAATAATAAAGTATTTGTACCGTGAATTGAAAGAATTAAATAAAAGATAATACGTAAAGAAAAACAAAATCTAGCTGGACCGATGAAACGTTGGTAGAAACAGAAGAATTTTAGGCATAATAGTAGCAAATGGGGTCTGTTGGGGTTCCACCCCTGTTTCTTTTCCTTGCAGATAAATGACCTATTTTTGTTTCTTTAATTACATTTGTGACCCTTTTGGAAGAATACAAGTAAGGTATTTTCTACAAACTGTGTAGTATTTTCCGTAACCCAGGCAGGGTAGGAATAGAGCTACAAGGCACCGTCATTATTATATTGACAGGGAGGGCTATTACCTCCAAGGAGAGAGTAGAAATTTTCTAGCCGTAACCCAAGGCGGGTACATTTGGCTTTAGAAAGTGGCCATTTGACCACTCGATCGCGTTACCATACCCTGGACAGGGTATACTGTAAATAGGGTAGTACCAAACCCGATATTTGCAGAACCGTTGGGGTAAAAGCGGGAATCTCACTAAGATTAGGGCCGACAAGGGGTTCTCCCATTCGAGTAAGTGGCATAGCAATCTTTTTGCGTCATTCGAGTAAGTGGCATAGCAATCTTTTTGCGTCATTCGAGTAAGTGGCATAGCAATCTTTTGCGTCATTTTTTGCCTTTAAAAGTAGTGACCCTGCACATACACCCCAATAAGGGGTGCCAGCGGTAGCTAGCACTACGAACATTGGCGGCAGCGGCATAAGCACACATCCTAGAAAGCTTAGCAAAAGTCGCCGAAGGAAGCAAAAAAGAAGATTTGTTACCCAGCTGTGACTGGAACTCTGCATAAGGCGAGAAATTCGGCAAAAGAAACCGTTAATCACAGAAACTTGAGGCATAGGGATATGTCTTAAAAGGGTCTCCTTTACCTACACAGATGACCTTCATCTGAATAATGGTGTTAGAAAAAATTCAAATTCTGAATTAGCTCCGCAAAATGAGCGAACAAGAAAATTTGAATTTTAAACCATGGCTGCTTTAGAGCCATGTAGATGTAAAACAAGCCAGTGTTTATGCTTGTTTACAAAGAATAATTAAAAATACATGAATGTATTTTTATTGGGTCGAGTGTCATTTGTATTGCTGGGGTCGACTCCCCTCGCATACGTTAGGTCCCCTAGTGGATAAATATCCGCGTTATTTGCGCTTATTAATTTTATCGGTTATTTGTAATGATGGGGAATATCAGACTTAACTTAATGCTTTTTTTATAAACAGATACCATTCAACACAATTAAGAAAGGTCGTCAAAAGTCTGTCTATTGTTCTTAAAAACTGCTTATTTGAAAATGTCAATTTTCTTTTTATGTTGTTCTATTTATTTAAGAGCGAGAGAGAATGAGCATATGTAGGTTTTATTTTTGTAGCTAGACATAAGACATACCTTAGTACTTCAGTTTAATTAAATCTACGTTCAATGTTTTGTTACAACAAGCATCCTTGATTGCTATACTTTGCGCACCTTAGACTAAATTAGTCTATGTTACTAAGGATTTGATTAAGTTTTAGATGTCTTATTTTTGTTAGTGTTATCTCTATGCCCTTTCAAAGGATAATAGAAAGGTTGGAACAGAAAATAACCAAAGGTAGGAAGCTCGTGGTCGACTGAGAACGACAAGTGGTGTTGGACCACGTCTTGTGGGAAGCCTGGGGAGGAACTCAAGGCCCATGATTGTTTTTTGTAATTTTTTTTGTGTAAACGATCGTAGGAAGGAATATTTCTCAGTCCTTCAAGTGTAAGAAATTAGTATTTTTATGCCAATCAGGGCCAGTCAAAGCAATACTTAAAGGTTGAATAGAAACTTCAGTGAGCTAAGTTTTCGTTTTTGGATCTGAATGCTTTGAAAGAGAAACAGAGAGTTAACTTTCTTATAGCTCCGAGGCGAAAAAAAAAGAAAAAAGAAAAGCTTTTTAATTTCATTATATTATACCTATGACGTATGCTGTCCTACAGCTCTGTGTTAAACATTACTTCCAAAGAGAAACAGAGACATTAATGTCTTTAGCTCCTTGGCGAAAAATTTAATTTCATTAGTTTATATCTATGACGTATACAATAACAGAGAGATCACCGTTCTATAGTTTTGTGACAAAAATGTTCTTTAATTTCATTGGTTTATCTATGACATATCTTGTGCTCTAATTTTTGTGACATATTTTCGCAAGTCAGTCACGTTATATCTTACCTATACTGACTCAGGTCCCCTCGAATTTTCTATGAAAATTCGACCCAGGTCCAAACAAAAATTGATGTCATCATAAACAAAAAAAAAAATTTACTTATCGTTTAATTTCTACCAATAAGAAGACTGCAAGGTGATGACGGTGATATCTTTACTAATGGTCTTATACATGGATTAAGTCGAGGCGAAATCTCCTCTCTACAATGGGCATAAGAGTTTTCTAAGATGTAGAATCCCTACTGAAATTGCCTTCCACGTGAAGATTGAAAAAAAAATTGATCAAAAATAAATCAAATATGCCTAACTTGACTTAAAAATTCGATAATCCGACACTATTCATAGCTAGAACTTGATCTGAATCGTGTTTTGCTCTATTTTTAGGTTTTTAGTGTTTAATCTTCCTTTTTTTACTTGCCGTTTTGTTCGTTTTTCTTGCTTAAAATATCAGTCAAATTCTTATTTAATAATTCTAATAATCAATTCGTACTCAATTTTTTACTTTAATTATTTATTAAAATATAATTTCTCAATAAGTTATTAATTAAAATTTAATTATCTCAATAAACTATTTAGAACCTGATAATTTAAGTTAGACTAAGGTTTATATTTAACTTGAAAAGACTGTGCTTCATTTAGTGAAAAACGTTTATTTTTGTCAATTTTTTTTCCCTTTCCCCCTTTTTTAGTTTATGCGGAATTTATTTGAGCAACATGTATATTAAATTATCCAATTCTGATATAGTGACTACTAAAAAGATTTCCTCTTGAAACCTATATTTCTTCACCCCCATTATACCCGTACAAATTTCAGCCAGTTTTCAGTATATTTTGATAGAGCGAATTTGTTTTTATTAGCTGAAGTAAACACGACTAATTCGGAGCGTCGGGTATTTTGAAAAGAAGTTTAGTTTTTAAACTATGAAATTCAGTAGGCCGTACCCTCATATTGGGCAGCTCAATAAAATCAAAAAAAAAACACCAGATCAGGGCTATCATGATTTCTTTTCCAAGAGAAATTATTGGTCCTATACCCGAACATGATCGTGGAAAGTCCTAACCTCAGCATTTCAGCTGTTCAACAGCAGCATTTCAGCAAGCTTGGAATCCTGCATTTAATTACCTTATTCGAAAGGCGAATAAGAGGCACCAATGTTGACTCGTGATTACGCAAAATCCAAGAAAAGAACACGGGGAAACAAAGAAGAACACCTCTGCATTTCAGCCGTTAAACCCGGAACCCCATGAGAACGTCTAAGCCAAGAAATAGGGAAGACATCAGAAAACGAGTGGGTATAGAGGTCTCCACTCGTCCTTGTTATGTCTTGTTCCCTCATTGTAGTACTGTTTGCGTAAAACCGTGTGGTTATGACGCTGCAACATGCGTTTCTTAAACAGCACGGACGTGCGTGAACAATGCAGGCATGAAAAATATTGTAAAAGTAGACCTCAAACTTAATAATGTAGGGTAAATTATATTTATTTAATATCGATATTTCCGTTCTCAAAACAAATTTGAAGACATCTCTATTTTAAAT
>CM051269.1:3338631-3356131 GCA_027921565.1 Artemia sinica | reverse complement strand
CGTTCTTTTACCATAGGAAATTAAGGGTCTCATGTTCGATTCCTTTTTTTATTTCAATTAGATTTAGATAAATATTACTGATACACGCTTTTGATAGTCTTTATCCCCATAGTGTGGTTTTATTAACATCAATACACCTCAATTTCTGCTTAAGGTTCCACCTTATACATTTAGTTTTCAACATCCCTTGAACAGCAGTAGTAGCGCTAGTAATATGCATATAGTGCCTTTTGGATAGCGCAAAATCCCTCTTGATTCCGTAAAATTTCAACATAATAGCCTAAGCCGTTCCTGGGATATTCACGATATGCTTTTGACATCAGCCATGTACATAGCGCTTTTTTTTCACATCCTCCTTAAATATCTCTGAAAGTTTCACTTCTATTACCCTTAATCTTCGTAATAGTAAAACTAGCAGTAGAACTATTGCTACTACTAGTAGTAGTATACCCAAACTGTCTTTTATTAGTTCAACATACCTCTTAATATATCCCGAAAGGTTCAATTTATTGCTCTAAGAGGTGATGACACATTACTCATATGATCTTTGACATCATGCCAACATACTGTGTTAAAGTGCCTTTTGGTTAGTTTAAAATCCCTCTCAATACCCCAATTTTTCAACTCAATAGCCTAAGCCGTTCCTGGGATATTCACGATATGCTTTTGAAATCCTCCATATATACAGTATTTTTCTTTTATTCAGTTTGACATACTCCTCCAAAATCTTTGCAAGTTCCACCTTTGTACCCTTAGTCTTAGTAATCGTAAAACTAGTAGTAGTAGCAGTATTACTACTACTGGTAGTAGCATACCCATATTGTCTTTTCATTAGTTAATCATTCCTCTAAAAATACCCTGAAAGGTTCAACTTAATGCTCTAAGAAGTGACAATAAATTGCTCATTATCTTCTGCATCTTCCCAACATACTGTGTTTATAATTCAGTTAAAAATCTCCTTCAACACATCCAGAAAGTCTTACCTTAGTATAAGCATGTACATATTGCTTTTCAATATTTCAACACCTTCCCCCCTTAATATGCACTGAAAGATTCAACTTTATACTTTAAGCTGTTTCTGGAATATAGCTGAAAAGTCCGTTTGATAATAGTAAAACTAGTTAAACGAGTAGTCGTAGCAGTGCTACTACAACTACTAGTAATAGCATACCCATACTATCTTCATTAGTTCAAAATTCATCTTAATATACCCCGAAAGGTTCAACTTTATGCTATAAGAGGTGATGATATATTCCTCGTGTGATCTTTTGACAGCATCCCAGCCTGTGTTTTTTAATTCAATTCAAAATCTCCTTCAACATATCCAGAAAGTTTCACCTTAATACCCTTAGCCTTAGCATAAGAATGCTTATAGTGCTTTTCCTTATTTCAACATCTTTTCCCCTTAATATGTGCGTATAGTTTCAACTTAATACTCTGAGCTGTTTCTAGGATATAGCTGAAAAGTCCGAATGATAAACTGCGTAATCTAGTTTTTTTATTTGGTTCAGCATCCCCCTCAACACCCCCTGAATGTTTTATCTTAGTACCCACAGCCTCAGTAGAAGTAGCAGTTTAGTAGCAGGAGTATTAAAATTTGTAGAAAGCGGTAGTAGTACAACCCACATAGTGCGTTTTTGCTACTTCGGCATACCGCTTAACATACACTTAAAGTTCCTGCTTAATACCCTAAACCGTTCCTGGGATATTGCTAATATGTATGCATAGGATGAGTTTTGATTCAGTTCAGCAGCCTCCTCAACTTTTCTTGGAAGTTTCACCTAAATATCCCCAGCCTGAGAAATAGTGGAAGTTGCAAGACTAGCAATAATAGGACTATTAGTATAAGCATGCATAGATAGATAGACAAAATTTTATTACAACAAAAGCCACTTTAGGCCATCGCAAAAAACAAATAAACAAAATAATACCACATGATAGTAACACACAACAAAACATGGCATATAATAATAGCAATGAAAAAGCATAACGACTGCACAACAAAAACAAACATAATAAGGCACATAATACCATAAAACTAACATAATTATACAAAATATTGCAGATATGATCGATATATCGTAAATAATTTAAAGCTACATGGGCCATAGGTACAAAAAGTACAAATAAAATACTTCAAGCACGCCTTATAAAACAAATTTCAACATGTTTGTTGTCCCGGCTATCGCCCAAGCAACCTGTGCGGCATGGCTACATGGACGTACCTTACCTCCCCACATTCTTCATATCCATTTTGTAATTACTTTTTTTAAATCCCGACCATCCAACCCCTCCCTTTTACCCCAATCCCAAAAATGTCTGCCGTCAAATCCTTCATCTCCTTACAATTGCACATAAAGTACTTTAAATCTTCATTTTCTCTGATTATTGGGCAAAAATACGGACCTATCCGCGACCTAAACCTCCCCAAATACTTCCTTAATCAACCTACCTTAACAATTTTAGCCACTTCGGTTATATCACAGATATGCCCTTTAGACATAGTTGGATAAGATGAGATAATACTTATTTTCCAAAGACTATCAAAAGGTCTAATAGAGCAGAATACTTTTCATATTTCGAAAAGAAACAGAAAAAGCAAAACAGAGAAACGAATAATACAGCGAGAAAAGAAACACCAATCAAGTATAAAAATGGTCAATAAAAATTTAACGCAAAAAAAGGTCCGAAAAATGAAAAATAGAAATAAAAAATAGAATAAGAAAGGGTGGGGAAAAAAAAAATCACAGACAAGAAGAAAAGCATTGCCAAATTCATATTCAAAGTCAAATACCTAAAAGTAAAAAAAAAAACACTTAAAATCAAGCCCAATTAACTGTCATAAAGAAATATTTACAATTAAAGAAAAGATTACAACTAAAGGTCAAAGTATTTAAAATTAAAGTTCAAAAATTGAAATATAGTATAAATAAATATCGCAAAAGGTCAAAATAGAAGTGACCAAAGATAAAGAGAAAAAAAAATGACGCATGATTGTTGTGAGCATACACAAACGACTAAAATAAGAGACGGAGGAGTTAATTTTGGTGCAGGACATAGTTCAGGAATTATTTAGGCGATATAGAATAGAGAGGATAAAACTTTTCTGGAACCTCTCAGTAACAGTATGGATCGGTGAATACGTTGGAATTGCCAAGCAAGCTAAGCGGTGGAGTCGGGGTCTAATGGGGTTGTGTAAATCGGGAAAGATGTCCTCGGTACAACGATTAGATATTGCGGATTTCAAGAAACGCAAACAAATTTGTTCTCTCCTATCTTTTAAATGTTTGAAGATGCTCGACCACATCATCGTACGTCGACGATGGCTGTCGTCTGTCCAGAATTGCCGCACCTACCGTGGCGCCGAGCTCGGGAACACCGACCACCGGCTGGTAGCAGCCAAAATTAAGCTCCGCCTCAAAGCTATGAAGAACAGCCAGTCTTCTCGAAAAATTGATGCCGGTCGCATCCAACAGGACACCGCTCTGGCTGAGCGGTACCATGTGGAGATATCCAACAGATTTGAGGTCCTTGGCCAATGCGATGATAGTGAAGTTGCATGGAAGTCCTTCAAAGAGAACACTCTTGCGGCAGCAACTGACGTTGTTGGAATGAGGCAACAGAAGAAAAAGGACTGGATCAGTAATGACTCCCTTGCCATCATAGAGCTCAGGCGAGAAGCACGTCTTGGCGGGGACATGGCTACATACAGACTGCTAAACAAAGAGCGCAATTCCATGTTGCATAAAGACCGCAAGGCTTTTATTGACAGCAAGGCATCCGAACTGCAAGAGGCCGCCAAGAAAAAGGACAGTGGAGCCACCTACAAGATTCTTCGTGAGCTGTCAGGTCAGCACACTCAAACTACGCCATACCTTCGAAGCGCTAGTGGTGAGAATATCTATGACCAATCACAATGCCTCCGCCAGTGGGAGGACCACTTTGAGAAACTGCTCAACTCAGATCCACAAGACCAGACGGACCATGAGCTAGCAGCTGCTGCGGCTACTACCATACCTGCTCCTGATGGTCCTGAATTTACAGCGGAGGAGATAACAGCTGCCACCCGCAAGCTAAAGAATAACAAAGCGCCAGGAATATGTGGTCTAACATCGGAATTCCTTAAAAATTGGGGTCCAGCCATGATCCTCTGGCTACAAATGCTGTTTAACCTTGTGTGGCACTCTGAAAAAATCCCCTCAGACTGGAAGAAGGGCCTACTTGTGCCAATCTACAAGAGGAAGGGGAGCAAAGCAGAATGTATCAATTATCGTGGCATAACTTTACTCTCAGTTCCTGGAAAGCTCTTCGCTATGCTGCTTCTCAAACGGGCAACAAGATACCTCCATGCCCTGCGTCGCCCCCAGCAAGCTGGCTTCATGCCAGGCAGGTCCACCACCGAGCAAATCCATACGATTAGACAGCTAGTAGAGAAAACTCTTGAATATAAGAGGAAGGCGTACATTGCCTTTGTCGATTTTCGATCTGCCTTCGACACTGTCGATAGGCAGTCACTATGGCTAATCCTCCAGTCTGCTGGCGTACCCACGAAAATCGTCCGTCTCCTCAAAGAGCTGTATAATAACACTGAAAGTGCGGTGATCGTAAATGGACGGCCTTCTGGATATTTCAAAATTAAAAATGGTGTCCGGCAAGGATGTGCCGCTGCACCTGAGCTTTATAACTGTGTAATAGACCACATCCTGAATAAAACACAGCAGGTGCAGCCGTTTGGAATAGGCTTTGCTGGAAGAGTTCTTTCAGACGTCGACTTTGCCGACGACGTGGCGCTAATATGCGAAAACATTAGTGACCTCAAAACTACACTGGAAACACTGGCCTCTGCCGCTGAGAAACTCGGTCTGAAAATAAATTGGTCGAAGACCAAGATAATGCCCGTTGAGAAAACGCCGTCCAACCCCCTGTCATCTGTGGAAATTTGTGGCCAGACTGTAGAGGTAGTCAAGCAGTTTACCTACCTTGGTTCAATTGTCTGCTCAAACGGAAGCCTAGATGCCGAAATTTCAGCAAGAGCGGCAAAAGCAAACTCTGTCTTCGGTCGCCTTCTAAAAACAGTCTTCCATAAACCCCAGATCAGCCGTCTCACCAAAGCACGAATATATTCTGCTTCGGTTGCCAGCGTTATGCTCTATTCTGCTGAGACTTGATCGCTGACTCAGACACAGACGCTGAAGGTAGATGCCATCCAGACGAAACACCTCCGAAAAATCGAACGCTCCAGATGGCCCGACAGGGTACGAAATTCGGAAATCCTCAGGTCCTTCAAACTCCCACCCCTGTCCGAGCAGCTTGAGTCTCGCTCGCTGCGTTGGTATGGTCATCTGCTCCGTCTGCCTGCCCAAACACCCGCCCGGCTAATCTTCGATTTCGACCCAGCTGCAAACGGCTGGAGGCGTCCTAGGGGAAGACCACGCACCAGATGGGCGGACGTCATCCGTGATCGGCTCGCCTCCAGAAACATCAACCCGGCTGAAGTGACAACCCTCGCCCTGAACCGACCACTCTGGAGAAGACTGACGGCGCTGACGACTGGTTCCCTCTACGCTGGCGACGCTGCCGAGCAAGAGCTTTAAGTAAAAGTAAGTAAAGTATCTTTTAACGTCGTAATACGTACGAATTAAAGAAGGAAGGAGTATGGAGTTTTGCTCTCTTTGTAGATGATCCTGAGCGAACGCTTTTGGACCGACTCAATGGTTTTGGATGCTGACATTGTGTTTTTATTTAGTCAAACATTCGTAAAAATCTAACATAAAAGTTTCAACTTAATATCTTATTCTATACATGAGATATAACATCACTGCCATTTTAACAACCTGCATCCACATAAAAAAAAAAAAAAAAAAATTAATTTAGCTCAACAGTAGCAATTGGAAACAGTAGTATTTGCAGTTGCAGTCACAGTCCCAAGTATTTGCAGCAGTGATCATAAGTTGTCTCTGTCGTAAGTAGTACTAGTCACAGTCATGGTCACAAGTAGTTATATAACAAGTAGTTATAGTCACATTCGTAAGTGGTCACAGCTACAATTAGTTGGAGTTACGGTTAGAAGTAGTTACAAACACAATTTCTCTCAATTGCCAGAATTCACCGTCTCAAATAGTTATATAAGCAAGCAGTAACAAGTAATAACAGTAGCAAGCAGTCGCTATCGTAAGTAGCCATGGTTTAATACATATACATACAGTGCGTTTTAATTTAGTTAAAAATGCAGCTAACATACCTTGGAAGCTTCACAATAATACACTTAGCAATTCCAGATAGTGCTGATACGTCTATCTGATAACAGTGTTTACTTAAAACATACCCTTGAAGTTTCAACTTAATACATTTAGCCATTCTTATAATTCCACAAACACAACATTCTGAGAAACGTGAATGTATACAAGGTCTTTTGATTTTGTTCAACATCCCTAGTAACAAGGTCTGAAATTTCCAACATAACCTCTAGATTTTCGTCGGATATTGCAAATACATCTTTTTTTACAATCTGGATAAATATAGCACCTTTTGGCTTAGTTTTATACCCCCTCAAGGTTCCTTAAAATAAAACTTAATACCCTGTTTTGTTCCTGAAACGTTGAATCTGTGCCATTTTTAGAAACCTAACTTTAAGTTCACTCTTTGATTTAGTTTAATAGTAATAGTAGCAATAGTATCAATACAAGCACTGAGAGTTTCCAATTTAATATTCTAAGCTGTCCCTAATAAATTAATCATATACCTTTTGAAAACCTATATACACTCAGTACCTTTCAATATTGCCATAGTAGCCCAAAGTACCTTAATTTTATATCAAAATAAATTTTCCTTTAAATTTCCACTTGTTACAACATTCCACTCCTGAGATATTGCATTACTTCTATTCAGATAACTTAGATGCTCTTGAAACACTATTATTTAGTTCCAGAGTAGTAATATCAGCTGGAGTACTAGTAATATCCCAGAAATTTCAATTTAATACACTGACCATTCCTCTAGTTATAGTATACTTTCCACAGTATTTAATTTTAAAAGAATAATTTTTTACTATATAGATAATTCATTCTACTATGTACAGTTCTGGTGGCATGGATCAACCAAAACTCTTTGGCCCAAAACCAATTGTGAAGGGGAAGAAGCTGTCAGAGAAGGCTATGAAGAATTAACAGCTGGTATCTGGCGTTGCAGCTTCTGTTCAAAATAAGAAAAAACCTGTGTTTATGCTAGATCTTCACATAGACACTGGCTGTGTAGACCTTTCACCAATTGTGTGACATCTGCCCTGCAATATTTAGGCATCAAATAAATTTTGTTGCTCACATTATGGGAAACCAGATAGGAGAGACAAGAAGATGTCCTATTTGTTTGTGTGAATGTATTGACGATGTGAGTCAACATCGAGTTATACATGGTCATTTTTTACCAAGCGTTTCTGAGTTAGAACTACAGGGGAGTACATCACTAGCTGTTACACAGAATCCTTCTAAAAGTGATTGCTTAAATCCATTTGAATTGGATTCTGAAGCAAAAAACTTGAACAACCATAAGACATGTTTGAATAATTCCTTGCATATAAAAAAACTTAGAATATTGAAAAGATTAAAAAAAAACATGTACAGGGATAAAGCGATATATTAGTGATGTATGTGACAAGAGCTTTTATCATTTGAGCCATTTTAAAAGGCATCAAAGATTGCAAACAGGGGAGAAACCTTTCAAATTTGATGTATGTGAGAAAACTTTCTCAATCAAGCAGTTTGATTAAGCACCAAAGAGTACACACAGGTGAAAAACCCTTTAAATGTGATATATGTGAGAAAACTTTTTCTGTGTCAAGCAATTTGATTAAACACCAAAGAGTACACACGGGTGAAACCGTTTAAGGGTAATATATGCAAGAGAGGATATTCTTCTAAATCATATCTTAATAATCATATAACAACCCATTCTCAGACAAAGCCTGCTAGTTCATAATCTACAAAACAACTTTTGTGGTCTTGCTGGAATCTTTTGTAAACCATTCCTTTGTTTGTAGTTGACTTTGTTTGTAGTTTACGGAATCTTTCAACTAAAAAAACTTCAGAAAGCAGTATCATTTGGTCTGTGGGTCTGTAGCAATGTTACCCGGTCTAATCTGGCCCTTTTCCTCTCTTTTCTTCTGACTGAAGATTGGACGGACCCACATTTTTCTCCTCTTTCTGAAAAAAAGCAGGGTATTAATGAAGGTCAGCATATTTCCTACTGCCAACCAGAGGTTTAAACTGGTTCAGATAGGAGGAAGTACTTATCTAGACTATTGCCTCAACATCTGATTTACCAGGTATGAAAGATCCTACTCAAATGTAGTACAACTAAATACCGCAGTGTTTGAGCCTTTTGCATCTTCACAAAGCTTCTGATCCCTCAAAATAGCAAAAAAAGCTATTGCTCCTTCGAAAAAATAGTCTGACAAGAAAAAATATGGAATAGAATTTGTTGTAAAATTTCAAATCAAAAATGAATCTCAATGAACATAAAGTCATTATAATATAGCAGGTGGTCAAAGTGCCTTAAGAATGTAATTATTGCTGTCATCTAGAAATGACTAGTGAACACATACGGAACCCAGTTTATATTTTTATTCAATTTCAGACTGTTACCTAAATGAGTTAGTGATTAAAAAAATTAGTAATTTGATTAATAATTTAAGAGGTATTGATTAGAGTAGAATAAAAAGAGGTTTGCAAAAAAAGAAAAAAACTTACTTACTAAAAAACCGATCTTACTAAGAAGTAACATCAGAGTCCTCGTTTATAGAGATACGATATATAGCTAAATATATAATATATATATAGATATATGATATTATATATATATATATATAGATATATATATATATATATATATATATATATATATATATATTACTATATTATCTGATATATATATACTATCATTTTATTGAAAACGGCTCCAAATTTTTTCGGGAAAATTGGTATCTTGGGATATTATCGCATAAAAAAAACGATCTAGATAAGTCATAAATCTGAAAAAAATCGTTAAGAACATTAATTTTGGATTTTGAAAATGACATCATTCAGTTAAAAATTAACATGACGTTGTGCACGTAAAAAAACAATGACGTCATGTAAGTCATGTCATCAAGACATTTTATAACGTTTACGACAACCACCAATACGGGCAGCTAAAGAAAAAAAAATTTGCAAAAGTATCTGAAGTAATCAAAATTGAAAAATGACCAGCAAAGACAAGCATGGTTAAAAGATCAACGAAAACGAGAATTAGATTTATATAAAAATGAAAATGAACAGCAAAGACACGCGCGGTTAGAAGATAAACGAAAACGAGAATTAGAGCGTATGAAAATGAACAGTAAAGAGACACGCGTTAGAGGATAGGCAAAAACGAGAATTAGAGCGTATCAAAAATGAAAAAGAAGAGCAAAGATACATGTGGTTACAAAGAACAGCGGCGTCGTAATCTTCATTACCAACAAAATATGGCACAAAACCAAGTACATACATACAAAGATGCCATAAACTGAGTAAATATAAACATTATATATCTTTGGGGACCCCTTTTGATGATTGGGTTTGGGAATTTGACATGGATAGGGTCATCAATGCCTACCATACCATTGTTAAAAAAACAAACATTCGGCAATATGTATTTGAAAATGATAAACAATAAGCCATGGTGTAAAAGAGTTTTTGTCCCACCACTTGAACAATTAAAAGAAACAAACATGGTTGTCAGTGCCTTCTATACCTTGTAAGATCAAAAACCTGAAGTAGATAAATCTTTGTATGCACAAGAAATTTTTGTCCCACTACCTAAACAAGCAATTGCTGAACTTAATACAATTACTTATAAAAACCATTTCCAAATTTTTGTTGATGGGTCCAAACTGAATGAGAAGGTAGCAAGTGGTGCTTTCCTTCCTCACCTGAACATTGGAATGGGTGAGATTGTATAACAATGTATCTATAATGTCTGCAGAGTTAAATGCCATAATCATAACATTAGAACACCTTATGAAAAAAACAATCCTTGATTGCTAATTCAAATAATATTATAGTTTATTCTGACTCTTTGTCAAGCCTTGAGTTGCTGTCTTCAGCTCCTCAGTATAAGTTGGATATTGACACTTATCATTGTCTTAGTATTATAGATAATCTTGCTTCAAGTGGAATAAGAACTTATCTTCAGTATATCCCTAGCCACTCTGGTATAAGTGGTAATCATCAGGTTGATGAAATAGCAAAAAATGCAATAAATATTGACCAGCCAAGTGGAAGACCAATCCCCAGTAGATATTTACGATGGAGACTATCAGATATTATGTTTAATAAGAATAATCCTATTCTTTCCCCCTTTCCCAATAAGGATTTTTCTAAAATTTATCATAAAATTCGTTCTGGAACAAATGGATTAAATTTTCTTGCATTCTCCTATCAGTTTCCGAATTCAAGTGGTTCAGTTCCCCTGTCTCCTCTTTGCAGGTATTGTAATATGAATAATGAAACAATTGACCACTGCCTATTTGAATGTAATATGCTGACGTCTGCACAGCATACCTTGCATTGTAAACTGTTAAAGTGCTTCAAACACCACAAAATCTCACTATCAGCCAAGAGCCTAGCCAACCATACCTGCACACGGAGCACAGGCATCAATATCTATCATCTTATATTTGAACTCTTGAGTCAAAAGATTTACTGAAAGATACCTGAGGATATCTAACAAATAAGAGGCAACCAAGCCAGTAACTCTGTAGCCCGCAGAGTGAAGCAAAGGAAAAGGGCTAAATAGTAACAACTGAAAAGCCGCTGCCTGCGTGAAATAGAGAAGAAGTAAAAGAAACATGGTCGGCTATATGCCGAACATATAAGAAAATGCAACCACAACAGCACCCACAAAAACACATCAATACAACAGCAACCTTATAAGAAAATCGAAATATATTTTCTTGTGATTATTATCTCTTCTAATCAGCAGTTGTACTAAACCAATTCTGCTCAAGTCATCTCAGGCTATACTTGGTGTTATCCTCCCCATAGTATAGTGCAGACGGTTTGATATCATCTATTTCCCTTCTTGTTTTAGTTTATTTTTGGTTTAAAGCTTTTTCCAATAGGCAATGTTAGAAGTCCTCCAAAAAAAAAGTCCCACCCAGCGTCCCAAATCAAATTCCAGTGAAATTGTCATAGTGAAAGAACCATCTGGCTGGTCAAGCACCCTATCTCAAAGTTCTAATGATAGCTCCAATTCGGAGAATAGGACAATGATAAGTGTAGGGGCTAATGTAACCATAAATGATTGATAATGGGTTTCAAGAGGTCCTCTCTAGAAGTTCTAAAAAAAGGAAAAAAATTTCCCCAATTAAAAGCATTTCCCCTCTCCCTGCCCAAGATCCTCCCTCCAAAAAACTTAGGAATTTACCTTTAAAATTACTCCCACTACCCCCTTTGAAATAAAAATGATCACTGCAATAAGAGTTGCAATTTTTAAATTGCTAAAATCAATGTTCTCTCTTAACATTAACCGTGATGGATCTCTGCTAATAGCTGTAGAAGATCAGAAATTCAGCAGATACAATAATTAACCTTAAAATCCCTTCTGAATACCCCAATTATTGCATCTAATTGGAACCCAAAACAATCACCAACAAAATAGTAGTTTATAATGTTCCCCCAGAGATATCTACTCAGGAGTTAAAAGAAGGCCTTTCAGATAGGGCTGGAAACACAATCCCAGTTGAGGATGTTACCCAACTTGGAAAACCTAACTCTAATGGCCTAAAAACTAGTAGATCCTTCTTATTCACACTGAAGGATAAAATTGATATCCCAGAAAAATTATTCCTATTGGGCAAATCAAACCACACAAGGAATACAAACCTAAGCCTATTCAGTGTCAGAAGTGTTTCAAACTGGGGACACACGACAAACAAATGCAATGAAATTCTCCAAGAGTGTAGTAATGTAAATTCCTTCCATCCTAAAGAGCTGACAACTTGCAACAACACTCAGCCTACATGCATCAATTGCAAAGGCCCACATGAATCTCACAAATAAATCATTTATGCCCTGCATACAAGAAAAGAGCTCTAACACTCCAAATATCAACAGAGAAGGCCATCCCATACCCCTTTTGCAGCAATGGAAGCAAATGCTGCCCAACAATACCAAATAAAGCCTGTAATGAAACCAACCAAAAAACCCCCAAGTCAAATGCCCCCAATGCATCAAGCACCCCATATAAAACCACCATCTTCTAAGCCCCCCTAGCTCAAATCCCTATCAGAAGGAAATCACCAAGCCAACAAGCCTCCTTGTCCGGTGAGATGAGGCCAGCCTGGCCCTCCCTCCCAAGAAGAAACAAACCAGAAACACTACCAGGAATCAATCCCTTAACCCAAAAACAGGATGCACTACCAAAAATGCAATCCCCAAATATATGCTTATTCATTCTAAACTGTAATGCAGTTCAGGCCATAGAACATACATCAACTACAGAAAACAAAAATTATTGCAGAATTGGCAAAAATCTACATCCCAGATGATATGCTCATTCAAGCAACCCAAAAGATCTTGCTTTACTCTTAACAAAGCTGAACATTGATACACAGTCATATGAAGAATAAATCAACAACACAGCATTTATCAATACTCCAATGGAATGTAAGATCACTCACAGAAAATAAGCTAAATGAACTAATATCATTTATGAATAATAATTCAATTAATATTGCTTGCCTCCAGGAAACTCATTTAACCCAAAATCAACAAATTAAGTCTCTGGGATATACTATCCTGAGAAAGGATAGATCTTCAGAGAGAAAAAGGAGGTGGTGTAGCTTTATTAGTTAATAATATATATAAAATTTTGTGGCATCAATTTCCAGATTTTGAAAATGATGTTGATGTAATTGGTATAAGTGTTTGGCTGAATAATTTAAAAACTCTACATAATAAGCTCTTATAACCCTAATGGCCAAACTACAGATGCCAAGGATTTCTTTAATATATAAATAATTCTAATATGTTAAAAAATATCATTATTTGTGGTGATTTCAATGCCCACAGCCTTTTGTGGGGGAATAAACCAGCAAATAAAGCTGGTAAATTTATTGAGCATATGACTTCAAATAATAATGAATTAGTTGTTGCTACCCCCCCCCAAACCTGAATACTTATTTCAACCCCAAAAAGTGGCAATTTCTCCACAATTGACCTACATTGTGTCTTTAAATTTTTTGAACAAAATTTACATAAATAAAATTGATAGTCTATGTACAGACCACTTTGCTATAGTTTGCTCCCCTAAATGAACCTGCCTGAAACTCATCTCATACATCCAAATATATCACACTAAAGCAAATTGGTCTATTTTCCAAAATAAGCTAAATGATGAAAATTACAAGTTTCACCAAAGTTCATGCATTTCTAACACAACAGTTGACACACATGCTGAAGCGTTGACATCTTTACTAATAAATACAGCTAATCATGCTATCCCCAGGACAACACCTAAGAAAAACATTCCCTAAACAAATTCCTAAAGCATGGTGCGACAAATGAGTGCCCTAAATAAATGGAGGATAAAAAAAGGCAGCTAGGACAGAATTCATAAAAAAACCAACACCTACTACATATTTAAAAAAATTACAAGCAGAATCTAATCTAAAAAGGACTATAATAGATGCTAAATATAAATACTGGAATAATTTTGCAAATAATCTCTCCAGAGACAATGAGCCAATTATACATAAAGTCATAAGCCACATATGTGGGAAAAAGACTTCTCCCAACCCACTCCTGTATGAGCTTATACATAATAATACCCATTATGACAATGATAATGAAAAGGCTAACCTATTTGCAACTCTTTTTGTTAATAAGCTAACATCAAATAATCAAAGCAAACTGTCCACAATTCCTATGAACCCTAGTTACCAACCACGCCCAGGATCCGAGTACATAACTAATCCATTTTCAATCCAGGAATTGAATAATGCAATACATCATATATTAGGTCCAAAACTAGCAGTAGCTATGACAATATACACCCTACATGGATAAAGAATCTCACACCTTCATACAAACAAGAACTGCTAAATTGTTATAATCACGCTTGGGCATCTTCTAGGTTCCCAATATATGGAAATGTTCGTCCCTCCTACCAATCCTAAAGAAAAATAAACCAAAAGATAACCCTGAGTCTTATAGGCCCATAATGATTACACCTGTGATGGGGAAAATAATGGAGAAAATGATTTATCACAGACTCCTCTGGTTTGTTGAGAAAAATAACATGATCCCACACACTCAAACTGGATTCAGGAAATACCACTCCTCAACAGATGCTTTCATTTTGCTAACAAATGCAATAATGAATCTTTCTCAAAAAATAATATCCTAGTGGCAGCTTTCCTAGATTTTGAAGGAGCTTATGACAATGTGAACCACCAAATCCCTTTAAATAAACTTGCAAACCTTGGAGTACCTCCTAAGCTAGTATCCTTTATTAAATCCTTCATAGAAGTGCGAAGTTTCATTGTTTGTGTTGTTCAGCCTCTTCACCCAAAAAGACAATATCCAAAGGCCTACCTCAGGGAGCAGTCCTCAGTTGCCTCCTTTTTGCCCTATATCTCTGGGACATGAACCTACCCCACACGAATCTACAATATGCTGATGATCTGGTGCTATGGTCATCTGGCAACACCTTTCAGATAGCACAGTCAAATCTGCAAAAGTCACTTTTCCAGTTTGAAAAATTCTCTCAACATTCAGATTTACCCATTGCACCCAACCAAGTCAAAAATAATCCAATTTCACCGGAAGCGAAACCATGTTAATGCAAAACTAACTCTAAATAAAACAACTATTCCAGAAGATAATAATATTAATTACCTAGGTCTCATGCTTGACCAAAAACTTAATTTCCACCTCCACATTTCAAACACAATAAAAAAATGTTATAGAAAAGCAAATATACTAAAAAGACTTCTTTCCACACCCTGGGGTTGTAAGGAGAAAACCTTACTCCAGTTTTATAAATCACATATAAGACCCCATATTGACTATGGGCTCATTGTCTATGGTGCATGTGCAAAGACCCAGATGCAAAAAATTGAAACAACACAAAATGATATAATACGTCTCATATTTGGTCTTAGGAAACCCACAAGCACCAAGTTTCTGCTTATGGAGAGTGGATTAACAACAATAAGGGAGAGACGTAGCTTTCTCTTGATAAAACATCTTACAAAAATTGAATCAAATAGCTCACACACATTACATAATTGGTTAAGAAATCCAGCCATGTATAGAGGTATTGCAGATGAGTATGCCAATATTCAAAAGAAGTTCCCTGTACCAGCAAAGTCTATTGCACCTACTTTCCCCCAATCCCCCCCATGGAATTGGTCATTTCCCATAATAAATACTGAATTTTCAAAATGGAATAAAGATTTAACCCCCATTGCTTTTGTCCAGAAAAAATTTGCAGAACTTAATACAATTACCTATAAAAATCACTTCCAAATATTTGTTGATGGGTCAAAAATGAATGAGAAGGTTGCAAGTGGTGTGTTTCCTTCCTCACCTGAAAATTGCAATGGGCGAGAGATTATTTAATAATTTATCTATAATGTCTGCTGAGTTAAATGCCATAATCATGGCATTAGAACACCTTAAGCAAAACCACCTTTGATTGAAAATTCGAATAATATTATCATCTATTCCGACTCTTTATCAAGCCTTGAGTTGCTGGCCTCAGCTCCTCAATATAAGTTGGACATTGACACTTATCATTGTCTCAGTATTATTGATAATCTTGCTTCAAGTGGCATAAAACTTACTTTCAGTACATTCCTAGCCACTCTGGCATAAGTGGTAATCATCAGGTTGATGAAATAGCAAAAAATGCTATAAATATTGACCAGCCAAGTGGGAGACCAATCCCAATTAGAGATATTTACCGATGGAGGCTATCAGATATTAAGTTTAATAAGATTAATCCTATCCTTTCCCCCTTTCCCAATAAGTATCTTTCTAAAATTTATCATAGAATTCGTTCTGGAACAAATGGACTAAATTTCCTTGCATTCTCATATAAGCTTTCTAATTCAAGTGGTTCAATTCCCCTGTCCCCTCTTTGCAGGCATTGTAATATGAATAATGAAACAATTGACCATTGCCTATTTGAATGTAATATGCTGACGTGCTGCACAACATACCTTGCTTTCTAAACTGTTAAAATACTTCAAACACCACAAAATCCCACTATCAGCCAAGAGCCTAGCCAACTATACCTGCACACAGAGCATAGAAATCGACATCTATCATCTTATATTTGAACTCCTAGAGTCGAAAGATCTGCTGAAAGATATCTGACATATATCTAATAAATATGAGGCAATCAAGCCAGTAGCTCTGTAGCCCACAGAGTGAAGCAAAAGGAAAAGGGCTAAATAGTTTACTGAAAAGCCCGCCTGCTGTTAAATAGAAGAAGAAGAAGAAGCTGCTGTTAAATAGAAGAAGAAGAAGAAGAAGAATGTCTCAAAATGACAAAGACAAGCCGAGGCAAAAGTGTAAAGTCCAATAAAAAAAAATATAATATCACAAAAACAACACTTCTAATTTAAGGCCATTTGGATGTCATGATTTCAAGAAAATGCTGCAAAATTGTCTGTGTTTAGAAGAAAAAGCAAACAGTGAGGAATCTATATATAGAAGCCTACCACGTGCCCCTATGACCTGTGGTGAAAAAAACAACAACCAGGGGGGGGAGAGGGAGTGTCATAATGTGGACCAAAAATGACGCTGATGGTCTAACAAGCCAAAACAAATTGAAAAGGAGAGCAAGGATGATGGGTTTCGGATTTTGACATGGAGAAGGTCAGCAAGGACCGAAACCATACGGTTGAAAAGCAAAAAGAGGGACTGGGAACATGTTTGGAAGACAAAGAGAGGGGGGCCCACCACGCGTGGCAACAAAGGAAAAGAAAGAAACAAGCAGACAAGGGCCAAAAGAAGAAGGTTTGGGCTCAACCACCGGAACATTAGTGAAAGAAACAAAAGGGGGGTGGCTGCCAGTACCCTGGAAAAGCAAAAAACCTGGAGGATAGCATAAAGCGTGGGACGAGAAAAAGAAAGTCCACCAGCTCGAAAAAGGAAAAGAAACAAAGGGGTGGTGAGAGGGCCGGGCTAGAGGGACAAAAAGGACAAGCGGAGGCAAAAAGGGAAGGTGACACGTAAAATATGGTAAGGGGACAAAGCCAGGACCGGCGGCAAAGGGAATGGGCCAGGGGGGGGGCAGGAGTAGCAAGAAAGGCCGCACAGGGGTCGGCGGTGTAGAAGACAAGAGATAGAGGAGATTAGATCGAGAGTCGAGAGAGAGCGAGCGAGAGAGCAGAGATGAGATAGACGAGATAGAGACGAGCGAAGGAGAGAGAGAGATTGAGAGATAGAGGTAGAGGAGAGAGAGAGATGAG
>CM051269.1:3258631-3333631 GCA_027921565.1 Artemia sinica | reverse complement strand
AACATGTTGTGTTGTCCCTGTATAAGTTTCTTTACATCTTTTCAATATTCTGAGTTTTTAACATTGCAAGGAACTATTCAAATATGTCTTATGGTTGTCCAAGTTTTTTGCTTCAGAATCAAGTCCAAATGAATTTAAGCAAACAATTGTAGAAGGATTCTGCGTAACAGCTAGCTATTACTTCCCTGTAGTTCTAACTCAGACATGCTTGGTAAAAAATGACCATGAATAACTAGATGTTGACTCACATTGCCAATACATTCACAGAAACAAATAGGACATCTTCTTGTCTCTCTCATATGGTGTTCTGTAATGTGAGCATGAAAATTTCTGCAATGCCTAAACATTGCAGGGCAGATGTCACACTCTATTGGTGAAAGCTTGCCACAGCCAGTGTCTATGAGAATATCTAGCATGAAAACAGATTTTTCTGCTTTTGAACAGGAGCTGCAATGCCAGATACCAGCTGTTAATTCTTCAATAGCCTTCTCTGTCAGCTTCTTCACCTTCACAATTGGTTCTGGGCCAAAGAGTTTTGGTTGATCCACACCACCAGTACTGCACACAGTAGATTGAATTATCTATATAGTGAAAAATTGTTTTATTAAAATTAAATAAGGTGAAAACTATTCAATAATTAGACATCATAGCAATTACAATAAAAGGTGAACCTTCTATAACTGTTACCTGTTTGGGGTCTACACTGCCTACCACTTTCAAATAAAACAAAATTAAAGATGGAGCCTCTTTGTTGAATGAGTCTAGTGTAGTATATTGACTTGACCCAATATAATGTTTTTTGTTTTTTTTTAACAAGACATTTCTTAATGGCAAAAAAGTGATAGATGCAAAAAAAAGGTTAATTTGGCTTATAATACAGGCCAGTGAAAATTGTATCAGCTAGTTTCAAACAACACCAACAAGAAAACTTTTTTTCTAAACTGACCATTCTTCTATTGTTGTAATTTATGTATTTAGTCTAGCCAATAAATTAATGTATGTGAATTTAATTTGGTACCTGTATGATATACCCACTACTGCTCAAGTTGTTCATGGCATTAACAGACTGTAAACCAGTTTCTTTTGCTTTATCATGAGAAAAAAACAAAGAGATGTGACAGAATAGACAGGAGATATATATGGTTTGTGCTATATATTTGCACATTAGGGAGTTGAGGGTAAAGTATTTGGACAGTATGAAGTCAAAAACAGTTCTTACTTCATAATATGCAGAATAATTGTTGCTAAGATATTTTGCATGCTGACCCACTGTACTATACCCACCCACCCCCTAATGTGCAAATATATAACCCAAATTTGTTTCAAGTGCCTTTCATTTTTAAGTATATAAACCACTTCCTGTGGTTTACAGGACAAATTTTTATTTTAATAATTGGTCATAGTTAAAATATTGAAAGACTTTCAAAATGCTGTTAATTTCTTCAACAAGCTGATAAAAACTAAACGAAAAAAGAGTCAAAATTGCAAGTTTTGCTATACTCATGAGACAATGAATTTGAAGCTAAAAGCAAAAAGCAGCAGCCAAAATTACTTCCCACCAGCAGTCTGGTTTTTCTCCCAGAGTCTAATCAATTCAAGTCTTCCTACAAATATTTATCTAAAAGCTTTCTGCAGTAAAATTCTAGTTTAGCTACTTTTCAAACAGTTTGTGGCAACAAACTGCAAGTAATGAGCAACCTGGCTCAATAGTAACCAAAACTCTAAAAAACGTAATTTTGATACCAATAGATACATCAGAAGAATTAGATTTTTATGCTGATTTCAAATATATAAGTTCCGTCAAGCTTAGTCTTACCCATTAAAAGTTGCGCGCCTGAGAAAATTTGCCTTATTTTCGAAAAAAGGGGGAAACAACCCGTAAAAGTCATAGAACTTTTAAATCAAAATCACACTATCAGATTCATTGTATCAGAGAACCCTACTATAGAGGTTTCAAGCTCGTATCTGCAAAAATGTGGAATTTTGTATTTTTTGCCAAAGAAAGATCATGGATGTGTCTTTTTTTGTTTTTTTTTTTTACAGGGGTGATCATATTGATCCAATAGTCCTAGAATATCGTGAGAGGGCTCATTCGAACGGAGATTAAAAGTTGTAGTGCCCTTTTTAAGTGACCAAATAAATTGGAAGGCAACTTGGCCCCCTCCCACGCTCATTTTTTTCCCAAAGTCACCTAATCAAAATATTGAATTTGCCATTTTGTTTAGCTTAGTCGAAAATCTAATTAATATGTCTTTGAGAATGACTTAATCCCCCACTGTTCCCAAGGGAAGGGCAGCAAGTTATAAACTTTGCCTATTGTTTTACATATAGTATTTGTTATTGGGAAGTATACAGGCGTTTTCAGGACAGGAGGAAATTTTTTCTAGTGGGGGGCCAGGGTCAGAGTAGGGGTTATGGGGGAGGATATTTCCTTAGGGAAAGGGACAATGCTAAGAAGGGGGCGCCAGATTTCCCAGCATTATTTAAAAAACGATCAGAAATTAAATAGAAAAACAAGCTTTTTTCAACTGAAATTAAGAAGCAACATTAAAACTTAAAACGAACAGAAATTATTACGTATATAAGGGGGTTCGTACCCTAGTCAATACCTCACTCTTTACGCTAAATTTTTTTTAGTACTTTCAAAAGAGCTATCTATTCTAATTAACCGGCCTTTGTGATTCAGGGGTTTGTGATTCAAACAAAATTCGAACTTTAGCGTAAAGAGCGAGGTATTGACTAGGGAGCAGACTCCCTAATATACGTAATAAAAACATACGAATATAGAAATTCGTTAGGTAAGTTATGTCAGAACAAAATTTCGAGAAATCCAATAAGCCAAAAAAGGGAAAATTAATATGCGAATTTCGTTTTAATTATTCATGTACAGTGAGCCAAAATCAAAGCTGCATTAATTAAAAAACGTTCAGAAATTAACTTAAAAAAAGAACTTTTTTTAACTGAAAGTAAGGAGCAACATTAAAACATAAAACGAACAGAAAATTATTCCGTATATAAAAGGGGCTGTCCCCTCTGCAACGCATCACTCTTTACGCTAAAGATTTTATTGTTTTAAAAAATAAAGTTTTGAGACAGAGTCAAAATTTAGCGTAAAGAGCGAGGCGTTGAGGAGGGGACAGCCCCTTTCATATACGGAATAATTTCTGTTCGTTTTAAGTTTTAATGTTGCTCCTTACTTTCAGTTAAAAAAAAACTTGTTTTTTTTTTTGTTAATCACTATCTAGTAAGGGGTTAGGTTAGGAAAATGAAACTTTCAGTAATGAATCTAGGGCCAAAAAAATCCTCAGTGAAGGTATTGCCAAGCTTCTATGTTAAGCCTCTTCTGATTTGTAAATCTTAGAAATTTGCCTACTTGACAGGTCTATACCCATTGAAGTATTGACAAAGCGACATTTTACCTTCATTTTCAGTTATCAGTTTTATTGTCTCTGGTTTTAGTTCTGAAAAGACAATTTCAATTATTTTGAGTAGAATTTTGAGCCATATCAATTGGTATTTTCTAAATTTAGTAAACATATTTGCAGATTTTTTTAAACCTCATAAATTGGTATTGTGCAAAGCTGTGAAGTTGAAAACAGAGTTATTGGACTTCCTTTAAGCAGAAGATCAATTTTGCAAGATCTCACTTTCATAAAAGAAATTTTTTAAATGTTATCAAATATCACTGCTCTTTACAGGGGAGAGGAGTGGAGGTAGGCAGGGTAAAGGTACTGATGATATGACAGTTTTTGTAAAAAAAAAAAAAAAATACTTTTTCCACCCCAGAAAGCATAATTTGAAATCGGTTTCAGTATGTAGAAAAAACATCTACAAATCTAACTGTTTGATTAGAAGTTTGAAGTTTTATCAAAGACTTCAGGTACAAAACTTCAATTTACTAAAACTGGAGCTATTTCACCTACAAATTCAACAGAATATAAAAGTTACCTGTTTTGACCCAATTTGAAATTTCTTAGCTCCTGCCAAGATGAGAAAAAATCTTCTGGATATTAATAAGCTGTTTGGCAAGTTTTTTATGAACTTATTTTACCTAGTGAAATGAACAGACTTTTTCCCTAAATATTAGAATGGATATTTTGACAGTGATTTGGAGTTTGATTGCCAGGTGATGAATCCAGTTAGACAAGTTTCTGTTACCATGACGGGATTAATATTAAGCCCTGTTCTGAACTTTACTTATTGATCAATGACAGAGGGTGCGAAGATTGAGTTAATTGTTGGTAAAACAACAAGCTTCTTTAGTAAAGACAACATAATTACAGAAAAAGAAATGTTGAACAATAAGTTCCAGTTTACAAGTAGGTTTGTTAGAAATGTGAAATGCAAAGACAATGTTACAGAAATTTGTAAATGGTTACACGCTTGAGATAAAGAAAAGAAGCCAATGCCAAAATTTGTAATTGAGAATCCTTGCTCTGTTCCCACTTTAGGCAATGCAGTAGTGGCTACTCTGGATGTGAAAGTAAACAAACTAGGCCGGAAAATTGATTGTTTAGTGGAATCAAACAATAACAAATCTATTTCTTGGCCCTCGAAATTCAATGCATTGGAATCCGAGGCTCCATCTTATGCAGTTGTACTCAAGAACTTACCTGGATCACTCAACACCCCAGTACTTGTAAGTCCTTTGTCAATTCAGTGTGTTCAAATCCTTCTCAGATCAGGGAACTACATAAGAGTAAAGCTAACTGGAAACTTATAGTTAAGTCTAGAGATACTGCTGAAGCTATCGTTGACCAAATAAAAGGCAAACAACCCACAATAAATGCGTCACTAAGGGCTCCAAACTTTATTGGGGTAGTGAAAAGAATTCCCGTAAAATGGAGGAACAAGATGTGTTGCACCTTATTCCCAGAGCTTGCAAAGCAGTCAGGATTGGAAGCTCAAGTTCTTACAAAGTTTACTTCAATACCCATGCTGACTTGGACTCCTTCCTTAAACACAGAGCCAAAATTGATTACAAAGTCCTTTCTGTTGATGAATATCAACAGGAAGGAATCAACAGGAATATAAAGTTTTTGCCAAGAAGATGTTTCTCTTGTCATGCTGAAGGCCATCTTGCGGCCAGTTGTAATAATACCGCCATTTGTGGTCACTGTGGAGCAGCTGACCATGCGCCCAGCAAATCCAATCCATGCACTGGTGATATGTTTTGTGGAGTATATAAGAAAACAGTCACACATGCTTCAGCGTAAATTGTCCTGTTGCTAAACAGAAGCCAACCTCTGCTAGGCCATGAGTGAGCAACCCCCAACATCAAATAGTCTGATGTCTTGGAATATCAATGGGAACTTTATAAATCAATCCACTTTTGTCCTTGATTTTCTTTGTGAGTGTGAAATAATATGCCTGCAAGAGCATTTTACTATGGAGCAGGGCATAAACTTGTTGAATCTTTCACCTTGTCATAATGTATATTCTGTGCCTGCAAAGCAAACAAAAGATTGTGGTCGTTCTTCAGGTGGTTTAGTAATGTAAATTCAATCAAACCTAAGCTCTGACCTTTTGGATTCGGAGGATTACTACCTTGCTGTTAGAGTAAATCATGTGGCTATAATTAATGTCTATCTTCCCACTGAAAACCGGGATGACAAATCGGAATGTAGCTTAGCAATTAGTGTGTCTAAACCTTCTAAATGCCTGGAAAAAGCTTGTCAAGGAAACCTTCATTGTATTATAGTCAGTGACTTCAACTCCAACCTGGAATTTGATAATCACGTGGTGTCAAGTTGCAGAAGTATTTTACTTGGCATTATGAGTGATGATGTATGCATCAGAGCCAAAAGTGAAAAATACATATACATTCATAGCTCTGGAAATATGTCCAACTTAGACATGTTGTAGCAAGCAAATCTTTTAATATTCCCTATGTGCTTGTTATAGATAATAACTTTACGTCTGACCATCTCCTGCTCAAGTTTAGAGCATATTTCCCACAGGCTCAGTTACCACAAGATATGGATGGCGCCATGTTGAGTAAAAAGTGGATTAAGTTACCAAATTGGTCTAGGATTAATGTTCAAAAATTTAATGAGTTGTGTGATGCAATCTTGGACAAAATCCTTGTGCCCTATGATCCACTTTGTAAGTCTACTCATGCAGACTCAGTTGATATGTGAGTGAAGCTAAATGTATACTGTGCCAAATTGATTAATTCTTTGTGTGTTGCCAAACTTGTGGCTGTTCCTATTAAGCATATTAAAGTGGGATGGAAAATTTTTGGGTGGTCAAAGAACCCAGCACTTTGTGAAGCATGTGATAAGGCTAAATTTTGGTTGAAAATTTGGAGACTGTGGCTCTCCTAGGTCTGGTATTGTAAATCAGATAAGATTGCAGATTAAAAAATGGTTTGCAAATGAGCTTGCCAAGCATAGGAGCTCAATTCTGTCAGTTAATTCTGATAAAGTTCTTAGTGATCCAAATAAGCTTTGAAAAAGGGTGCTAAAACCACAGAGTAATTGCCTTAATAATATATCAGACTATGACATCCTTGAATCAACTTGGGTTGAATATTATGAGAACATGTTCTCTGCCGCTGAAAAGTGCCTTGCAGATTATTATAAGTGTGAGTTAGATTCTTTCTTAGCTTGTTTGTCTAATTCTGATGTTGTGGTTTCTCTAGAGTGTTTAATGAATGCTATTAATTGCCTTAAGAAAAAGAAATCCAGGGGTTCAGGTAATATTTCCATGTTCCATGTCAAAATATGTAGTCAATTATTCCTTCATCATATTACACTGTTATTTCAAATGATTTTTGTCACCAGAATAGTTCCATCATCTTTTTGTATTGGGCTTTAACTCTGATCCCTAAGAAAGGTAAATCTCATCAGGAATGTTTGTCTTTTAGGCCAATCATGGTTTTGACAACTTTTTGTAAAATATTTGAGCTTTTGATAATTAACAAGGTCCAAAATTAGTGTTATAGCCCAGACTCACAGTTTGGATTCCAGCCGCGTCTGGGTTGTTGCCATGTGTTGTCTGCTGTAGCATCTATTCTTGTTGATGCCGAGAAAAGTGGAGAAAGTTTGGCTCTTGCAGCATAAAATGTTCAACTTTGACTCTTTGATTCATGATGAGTTGATATTGGATATTGGAAAGTACTGGGTAAAAAAGAAACCCTTCTTCCTTTAAAAGATATGTATGCAAATCTGAAAGCCAAGCTTGAGCACTTGCATCAGCATCCAGATCATAAAATAAAAAATAATCCTGTTGTCCCAGTTTAAAAAAGGGAGCTTGACAAGGGGCAATAACCTCACCTACTGCTTCTAATAATACAATAATCCAAGGGCAAGAGCAATGTAAAACAACTTGTGTCCTGCAATGTATCAATGTTTTGTTAATATCATACAGGGATGATATATTTAATTTGAGTTGCACTGTTTTGGGTATAGAGAAAAATTTTAACATCCTCCAGAATGATTATAAGCAGCTTGGATTAGAGTTTAATGCAAAAAAGTTGGAAATCCTGCTTTTTCATTGGAAATCAGTCCCTGATGGTTTTACAATTGCTCTTGGAAATACAAATGTTAAGCCTGTCCAGTTCATTACTTACCTTGACCTTCCTATCAGTTCAACTCTAAAAACAACCTGACCATTGCTTATCAACCATCTACAGAAGGAAAGTGGTTTTGCATATAGTAAAATTGTTTCAAATAAGTTGAGGTTCAACAGAAATGTTTTAGTTTGCCTTTATATTATAATGCAATTGCACTCCCCCATTTTTTGTATTTAAGTCCTTTTTGGAGAATTTTTCCCAAGTGTGATAAACATAAACTTTAATATGTTTTCTTTAAGTATGCTAAGTTTCTACTTTGTCTCCCGCTTTAGTCCCAAAATTCTTTTCTTATTAGGAATTACAATATGGCAGCCCCAACTTCAGCCATCCTTAATCAGATCTCAAAGTTCAATAACAATGTTAAAAGCCATCCATGGTTTGAAATCCTCTGCCAGTAGAACTCAGTGCGTTTTTGTTTTCTCTATGGTTTAACCAGTCTTTTCTTGCTAGTGAGTATTACATTGTGTCTAAAACTTGTATTTTTATGTATTTTATTTTTGTTGTATAGATTTGTCTTGTTTATCTTTTTCTTGTATTTCATATGTACTCTGTCTCTTCTGTTTGATTTTAGCAGGTAATAAAACATTATTATTATTATATTTCCAGACATTGAATATTTCCATTTCACACAGGCTAGAAATATCCTTGTTTTTTCTTCTTTACAAAACTTTTTCTAATCTTAGCCAGTTTGGTCTCAGAAATTATTTCAAAACTGAACATAAATACTATCTCAATTTGTCCAGCTGAGAATAAAAATCATTTTTGTAGCATATCATAAATACTATCTCAATTTGTCCAGCTGAGAATACAAATTATTTTTGTACCATATCATAAATACTATCTCAATTTGTTGAGCTGAGAATAAAAATCATTTTTGTAGCATACTGACTGTTTGACACAGCAATATTTGTCCTTCTATAACTAAATTCTAGTAGATAACTTTAATGATGTTCCAGTATATTTCCTAAAGATTATTAGGTACTTATGCATTATGTGGCCACAGCTAAATACTGTATGTGGAATGTCAAATGGGAAATGCTACAGCCAACCAACAAAACCTGTCAAACGGCAATTTGCAAGACCTAAATTGATTGCAAAGCATTGTTTATCATGGAGTTTACAATATTTAAACAATTGTTTTTTGGGGTTTAGGGGGGGGGGGTACCTAGGTTAGGTTACATATTTAATATATGCTATGCTTTACCCCCAACCCCCCCCCCCCTAATGTGCAAATATATAGCCTAAATTTGTTTCTAAACTATTATATATTTTTCCTATTTTATTTCATTTCATTAGCATTAACCAACACAACAATATATAGCATTGCCTGCATAATGCATAAGTACCAATTATTAGGTTTGGGCACATTCTACAAAATGAACCTAAAAAAATTGAAGATGACCTCATGGCTTAGATTTTGAAAATTAAGAGGATTGAATTAGTTTATTATGAATAGAGTAATTGTTCCTTTCTTGATTTCAACTATTTGGTAAAGATCATCCTGTAAGTGAGCCCTACTAAAACAAGGTTACAACCACTGAGATTTTGTTTAAAAAATTTGATTTTTATTCAATAAGAGTGTTCTACTTGTAAAATTTAAGGTAAAATTCTACTTTAGCTACTTTTGGCTATCTTGGAAAGGGGTTAGGTTAGGAAAATGAAACTTTCAGGGGTTGGTCTGCAGGCTAAAGTATGTCCTGGAAAGGTATTTTGAAGTACCTATCTCCACTCCTTCTCCCTCTAGAGGGTCCTGACCTTTGATGACCTTTAAAAATCTGTGTGTTATAAAAGTGAAACCTTGCAAAATAGATCTTCTGCTTAAATAAAATACAACAAAATTGTTTTCAGCTTCACAACTTTGCTCAATCCCAATTTATAAGGTTTTAAAGATATGCAAATACATTTCTTAAATTTTGGAAAAAAAAAATTGAAATGGCTTAAAATCCTATTCAAATAACAGGAATTTCATTTTCAGAACTAAAGCCAGAGAAAAAGAAACTGATAACTGAAAATTAAGGTAAAATGTTGTTTTTCAAAATTCCAATAGGTAGACCTGTCATGTAGGCAAATTTCAGGACCCTCTAGAGGGTGAAGGAGAGGAGGAATGAACTTTAAATACCTTCCTGGAATATGCTTCAGCCTGTAGACCCATCCCTGAAAGTTTCATTTTCCTAACCTAACCCCTTTCCAAGATAGCCAAAAGTAGCTAAAGTAGAATTTTACCCTTTGCTAAATCCCAATTTATTAGGTTTTAAAGATATGCAAATACATTTCCTAAATTTTGAAAAAAAAACATTGATATGGCTTAAAATTCTACTCAAATAACAGGAATTGCATTTTCAGAACTAAAGACGGAGAAAAAGAAAAACTGAAAATTAAGGTAAATTTTTACCAAATCATATTATTGACTTGTGAATAAAGTTTTCATACCACCCAATGCCTTTTTTTATGCTCTTTCCAAATATAATAATCATTTGTTTTTGGAAATGAATTTTATCCCTGGGCTACCCCTATTTATACCAATTCAGGGTATATATTTGCACATTAGGGGGATGGGGGTAAATTTTATTTCTGACATAAATGAGAGGTAAGATTAAACTTTCCCTCCACCCCCCTAATGTGCAAATATATACCCTGAATTGGTATATATAGGGGTGGGGGCTTCATTTCCAACAAAAATGGGTCAATATATACAAAATCATATTATTGAGTTAGGACTAAAGTGAATACACCATTTGATGCCTTTTTTTATGCTGATTACAAATATAATAATCATTCCTATCGGAAATTCAAATTTAAGCCATTTTTGAGCTCTTGAAAATGACAAAAAAATAGGGTGTAAAAAGGCTAATATAGCGTGGAAAAAGGCTTAAAACCTTTGTTTTAAACTTACTGTTTCATAATAAATACTTATTTTAATCCATAAGCACTGACTTTCCATGAGTAAGTTGGATAATCACAAGTATATATGTTCCAAGAATTCATTTTGCAAATATTATGTATTTTTTTCTTCCTTAACACTGAATGTTCAAGAATGCGTTTTTGACAAACCGTCGAAAATGTTAAAGGATTAGGTTAGGTTTGGTTAGGTTAGGTTTAATATTTTTGAAGTTTCGTCGAAAACGCATTCTTGAACATTCGGCGTTAAGGAAGAAAAAAAAACATAATATTTGGAAAATGAATTTTTGGAACTTATATACTTGTTACTCATGGAAAGTCAGTGCTTGTTGATTAAAATAAGGATTTATTATGAAGCAGTAAGTTTAAAACAAAGGTTTTAAGCCTTTTTACACCCTATTTTTTGTCATTTTCAAGAGCTCAAAAATGGCTTAAATTTGAATTTCCGATAGGAATGATTATTATATTCGTAATCAGCATAAAAAAAGGCATCGAATGGTGTATTCACTTTAGTCCTAACTCAATAATATGATTTCGTATATATTGACCCAAAAATGATTAGGTCATTATATACCAAATCATATTATTGATTCAAATAAAGTGAATACACCATTCAATGCCTTTTTTTATGCTGATTACGAATATAATTTATATCGGAAATGAATTTCAGCCCCCCCTCCCTATATAGGCTATACCTAACCTAACCCTGAATTGGCATATATAGGGGGGGAGGGCTGAAATTCATTTCCAATAGAAATGCTTATTATATTCGTAATCAGCATAAAAAAAGGCATCAAATGGTGTATTCACTTTAGTCCTAACTCAATAATATGATTTGGTATATATTGACCAATGATTATTATATTTGTAAAGAGCATAAAAAAAGGCATCAAGCAGTATATTCACTTTATTTGTAAGTCAATAGGCTAATATGATTTGGTAAAAATTTACCAAAATTAAGGTAAAATATTGTTTTGTCAAATTTTCAATAGGTATAGACCTGTCATATAGGCAAATTTCAGGACCCTCTAGAGGGAGAAGGCATGGAGATATGTAGGCCTACTTCAAAATATCTTCCCGGGACACACTTTAGCCTACAGACCCATCCCTGGAAGTTTCATTTTCCAAACTTAACCCCTTTCCAAGACATTCAAAAGTAGTTGAAGTAGAATTTTACCCAAAAAGTGCGCAACAATAGATAGAAACATCAAAACTTCTGCCTGGAGACACAATGCAACAAATAAATGCCTGGCTGTTTAAAAATATAACACAGTACGAGAAATACAAACCTGGTAATTGAAATCAAAACACAAAACGTTTGAGTATAAAATAAATTGCAAGAAATTACTAATAAATGCTAGAATTCAACATACATGATGCTTTTAATAAATAATTTCTTCTCTGATATTAGCATCCATATTCGTTGAAATCCCTAAATAAAAAATGTGGAAAAGAAATCTTCGTTTTCAAATTTAGCCACAGTTGCTCTAGACGACTTATTATTCTGGTGGAACTCACACTACAGTTGACCCAATCATAGGCAGTGCAATGCACTGTCTAAATGAGGGGGTGAATCCCCTCATATACGTAATAATTTCTGGTTGTTTTAAGTTTTAATGTTGCTCCATACTTTCAGTTGAAAAAACTAGTTTTTTGTATGTAATTTCCGATCGTTTTTTAAATAATGCTGGGAAGTCCGGTGCCCCTTCATAGAAATATCCCTTCCCCCAAGAAAACATCCTCCATGAAAGGATCCTCACCTCTAACCCCCTCCTCCGACACCTCCCCCCGATCAGAAAAAATCCCTCCTGAAACTTCTTTATGCTTCCCATTAACCAATACTATATGTAAACAATGGGCAAAGTTCATAACTTCCAGCCCTTGCTCCGGGAACTGAGGGGGATTAAGTCATCCTCAAAGACATATTTATTAGATTTTCGACTATGTTGAGCAAAATGGCTCTCTCAAAATTTTGATTGGGTGACTTTGGGAAAAAAATGAGCGTGGGAAGGGGCCAAGTTGCCTTCCAATTTTTTTGGTCACTTAAAAATGGCACTAGAACTTTTAATTTCCGGTCAAATGACCGTTGTTACAAATCAGATTAGCTTCAATAGTCAAATATCTTCGAACAGACCGCAGTATGAAGACACTAAATTGCAGAAAGAGCAACAAACTGGTGATTTCAAAAATGTTTGTATATATTTTAAAAAGGGATTACAGCAATTTAAAAACCTTAAAAGTTAGACCAAAAGTTCGAAGCTTAGCAGAAATTGTTTTTAGAAATTGAACTTCCTTAAATAATCAAATATCTTTGAAAAGAAACAGTATGAAAAGACATTACATTGCGTAAATAGCAAAAAACTGGTAATTGGAAAAATATGTGTATATATTTTAACAAGAGATTCCAATAATTCAAAAACCTTAACAAAGGAAACCAAGTTTGAAGCTTTGTAGGTATCGTTGTTAGAAATCAGACTTGCTTTGATAATCAAATATATTTGAAAAGACTTTAGTATGAAAAGACAGCAAATTGTCTGCGCTTAGAAGACAAGCGAAAAAGAATATCCACATATAGAGGCCTTCCGGGTGCCGGGGCCCGGCGGCAGATAATTGCAAAAATATTTGTATGTATTTAAACAAGGGATTACCACAATTCAAAAACCTTAAAAAAGAAAAGCAAGTTTGAAGCTTAGTAGATATCGTTGTTAAATGTTGTAATCAGAATTGCTTGAATAATCAAATATCTTTGACAAGACTGCAGTATAAAAATACAGAAAATTGTCTCAAATCGTCTGCGGTTAGAAGACAAGCAACAATAAGAATCCAGACATAGAAACCTGCCACATGCCGGGGCCTGGCGGCGATGCCATCGGGCTCCCGGTACTATACACATGTATGTATCCCTGTTGAGCATATATAAACCCTTTTTTCTTTGTGAATATGTGTAAGCAACATTTTAACGCATAATTAAAATTCATTCAATTACAAAATTCTAGATATACAACATTTTTCAGAATTTTACCTCTAGTCTACCCTATCACCCTGTAGTGTTTCATTATCAACAGCCCCAACTGTACTTCTTCTTACTGGGTGATTGGCAGTTGCTGTTAAAGCAATAATAAAAAAAAGCGGCTTAGCAATTTTATAAATTATAAAAAATTTAAGCAAATTTCTATTTAAGTTATAGTCAAAACCCATTTTTCAACAGGTTAGACACCTGAGCTGGAACCTGATTTCATCGAGAATGTTCACCTTCTCATCTGTCAGAACCGCCCACATCTGCAGTGGCAAAATGGGCTAAAATTTCTGTACAAGTACGCATCTGATTATCTGAATGTAATGTTTTATAGTACAAGGAGAAAGAGAAACATTTAATTGCCACAAGATATGAACGCATTTAATAAATAAAATTGAATATGTAAAATTTGGGCAGTGTAATTTTTATTTTCATTCCAATGCTCTAATAAGTGGAAAAGGGAATATTCGTAATATAATTCGCTTTCAATGAAGCAGTAAGCTTTAGATTTATCTAGTTAGAAAAGGAGGCATTAGCTAAATTCTTGTTTGTAGTGAAACTAAATTTGTCGCGAACGGTTTTTGAAAGAAATAAGACTAAACTAATTATTTAATATATGATATCAGCTGCTGAAAAGCCCATCTTTTCAAAATTTAATTTTACTGTAATTGTAAATTCAATGTTGTAATAAGTATTTAATATTTTTTTTCATTATAAGCTTGATTTGCATATTCAATTTTAGCTGAACTCGTTTTTAGATTTATAAGAAAACTAGAAAATATATATTTTTAAAAAGAAAACCAAAAAAATTGACCCCCCTCCCCTCCCGCACAAAAAATCAAGCCAAATGTATTTAAGCTACTCCAACCCCATCCAGGTAATAAAAGTCCAGCCTAATGCAGGTTAGATTTTAATTACTATTAGGTATATTGACGAGCAATTCTGATTTTCCCCTTCTCTTCTTCACTTGATTAGTTGCAATTCCTTTTTTCTTATTCTTAGACGTTTCTGTTCTTTTCTGGTTTTAATCGGCATTGAACATGCCTCGTTTGACGCATCTAAAGATATTAGCGCTTTTTTTTATCTTTCCTTGTCCTTTTTCGGTGGCTGGTTTTTATCCCCCCCCCCGGAAAATACAACCCGAAGAAAATAAACCCCCATTGAAAATGCCCCCAAGAAAAAAACAGAGAAAATAGCACCCCCTCCCGAAAAATATCACCCCCACGCAGCTGGTTGGTCTCCAATCCCTTTGGACTTAAACAACGGATTAGAACACCCACTTTCTAATCTATTGAGCACAGTTCGTAGTTTCTTTGACCTTGAGGTGGAGGTGTGGATAAGGAAGGGGCAATCCCCCTCCTGTACGGAATAAATTCTGCTCATTTTGGGGTTTAATGTTATTCTTTACTTACAGAATAGCAGCATAGACCAGAAATATACCCCGAAATCATAAGGGAGTTTGATGCGTTAATAAAAGTTTCTTAAGTACCCCTCCCCCCAAAAACAACCTTTGCTGGTAAATATCCCTTTGCTGGCTTTTTGTTGGAAAACTTTTTCACAGAGGGGATTACTGGCATGATTTTAAAAACAATCAGAAATTAAAGGCTTTTTCAAATGAAAGTGCGCAAGAAACATTTTCCACCTGAGATCGTCTCTGGGCGGAATTTTCAGCTAGAATAGAATTGTCTTAGGGAAGTTTCCTTGGAGGGCGGGGGAGTATTTTTACGTGAAAATAGCTTTCGACAAAAATAAACTTAAAAAAGGCGTGAAGCAACAGAAATATCTACTTCAGGCGAGTAGAGGGTTTAAAAAAGTATTTTCTGGCGCATGGTGGCGGAAACTTTAGAAGTACATCTCACTAAAAGTGCACTATTCCTTACATTTTGATGTAAGGAATGATCTTCCCGTGAAAAGATCTTACCCCGGGAACTCCCCACCTCCACCAAAAAAATCCCCCCTGAAAACGTCATTTCACTTCCAACTAACCAATACTATGTGTAAACAATGGGGAAAGTTCATAACTCGTAGCCCTTCTCCCGGGAACTGTAGGGGGTTAAGTCATCTTCAGAGACATCGTTATTATATTTTTTGACTATGCTGAATAAAATGGCTATCTCAAAATTTTGAAATGAAAGTGATCAAAATTTTTTAGTCAATTAGAAAGGGCCCTAAGACTTTTAACTTCCATTCGAATGAGCTCTCTCACAATATTCTAGGACCACTTGGTCGATACGATCGCTCCTGAGAAAAAAAAATACAAAAATGGCAAAAAATGCAAGAGTCCTCATTTTTGTACATAGGAAGTTGAAACCTCTACAGAAGAGCTCTCTTGTATGCTGAATCTGACAAAATGATTTTCATTAATATCACTTGAAGTTTTGGAGGTGTTTTCCCCCTTTTTTTACAAAAATTTGGAAAATTTTCCCAGGCTCTTAACTTTTAGTCGGTACAGTTAAATTTGATTAATTTTACATATTTTGAATCAGAATCAAAATTAGATTCTTTCAATGTATCTATTGTTATCAAAATTGTGTTTCTTAGAGTTTTGTTATTGCTGAGCCCCATCGCTCCTTACTTACAGTTTGTTACCTACAAATAACCAATAGTATATATTATATATGTTACCAGTATACATTACTATACATATTACCAATAACCAATGCTATATACAGTTTGTCTTAATCACTCAAATAAGAATTTGAAAGAAGGAAGAATTCAAGGAAAAAAGACACTAAATAAAATAAAAAAAAAGTTTTTTCAACTTAAAGTAAGGAGCAACATCAAAACCTAAAACGAACAGAAAATATCACGTATATTAAAGGGTTTCCCCTTCCTCAAGACCTCACTCTTAACGCAAATTTTTTTATAGAATTAAAAAGATCTTATTATTTTAATTAAGCGGCCTTTGTGTTTCAGGAGCCGTTCTTAAAGAGTTGAGAAAAAAGTCAAACTTTAGCGTAAAGAGCTAGGTTTTGAGGACGGGTCAACCCCTTTCATATACATAATCATTTCTGTTCGTTTTAAGTTTTGATGTTGCTCATTTTTTTCAGTTGAAAAAAAATATTTTTTATATTTAATTTCAGAACGTTTTTAAATCATACCAGAAAAAACGGCAACCCCTCCTTGAAAATTTCTTCCTTCATGGAAAATTCCTCTATGAAAAGTTATTTCTACTTAAACTACCTCCCCCCCCCTCAAAAAAATTTCTGCCAGGTAATTCCATTCGAGATGAAAATTCCACCTAGAAAATTCCTTGCGGACAATTCCAGGGAAACTTTTTTTCTTAACGCACTTTCATTTGAAAAAGAATTTAATTTCTGATGTCTTCAAAATCACACCGGAAATCCTCTCGTCCACGAAAAAGTTTTCCAGCAAATAGCCCCCCCCCCTAACCCTAGTAGAAAGTTACTACCGCAGAAAGTTCCCAATGGAAAATTTATCCCGTGGAAAACTCCTATGGATAATTTCTCCCGTGGAAAATCCCCCCCCCCTCTACGGAGAGGTACTCTAGACAATTCCAACCAGGTAAAAATTTCCCCCGGAAGTTTCCCCTTAACATGTTCAAGTGTAAAATTGAGTCAGCAACGATAAAGCAAGACAAATAAAAATAATTTTGAGTAGGAATTCTGGCAAATTGCCCTCGTCTAAAATTTCCCCCCCCCCCCAGAAAGTGTCTGAATACTTCTGTGGTAAAGCTTACTAATTACCCCTTTTTATAAGATAAGGAATATATCCTGCCAAGTTTCTGCTTAACGGGAAATTGAGAAATCAACACTTCCTACCTATTGCGTCGGTTGGACAAAGGAAGGTGTGGTTGATAAAAATGTATAAAAGATACATTTTATGGGAAGGGGGAGACTGATACTAACTTTATGCCGGACTGACCTCTGGTCCGTTGTTTTTAGAAATACCTTGGAATCTTGTCGGATCATTGTAAGTGTCTAAGTATCCTATTATATATTATTGTAGTTTTTCGAGACTTGTGGTCTACTTGGGACAGCCAGTCCAAGTGGAAAATATATATCTGGTATTATTATCAGTTAATTGAATAAAAGTATTGTATTATAACCAACCTCTCCACAATCTAACTTTAGTCCCTCGAAAATACCCAGCTGGTACGCCTCATTAGTTCGGTCATAGCCTAAGGCACGCTACCAAAGTTTAATTACCTTAGGGCCAGAGTTTACCTCCCCTATAAAGGGAGAAATAAAGGCATCTACGACTACATCACTTAAATACCATAAATACACCTCACCACAACTGGTGGTCGTTGGAAAAACTGGGTCGAGAGGGCTAGATAAAAATACTAGGTTGAAATAAAATGGCTTTACCAGAGGAAAAAATGACTTCCCTATCAACGGTACTTGAAATTGCAAAAATTATACCAGAATACGTTGGAATTTCAGATGTAGATGAGTTTATCAAAAAATTAAAAATTTTTGACGAACTAACTGAATCGTTTGAGGATAAGGTCAAAGAGCAATGAGTTGCAGCCAGATTAAAGGGAAGCGCCCTTAAACATTTTGAGGCAATTAAGGAAAAAGAACCCAAGGACATCAGTACTCTAATTGAATCTTCTAAAACAAGGTTCATAGAGACAAGCATCTCCGAGAGGCTAAGAACAGAGGTATTGACATTCAATATCTCAACTAGTATCAGGGAATATGCCGAAAAAATTTGTAGATCTGTAGGCTTACAATTAGAGAAAGGCGGAAATGACGAGACAGTACAAAAAGTACAATTGCATACTTTTACCCAAGGGCTACCAAAAAAGTTATATTAAGACTAATATTATCACGGAAACCTGAAAATTTAGAGAAGGCTATAATCCTAGTAGAAACAGAGGTAAAAATTGACGAAACCATGAAAAAGTTTGATCAGATGTCAATAAATAATACAGGAGCCCAAGAAAGTATAAAATATGAAAGGGGACAGAAGCGGGTGAACTTTGAGGAGCCAAATCGTGAACCAAAAAGCCACGAGGAAGGCCGAACTCTCCCACCATGGACTGACCCCTCCCCATTTGACAACCAGTCCCATGGTATTAGATCCTTAATGACTTGGAATACCAAGTATTATGGACACCCGCCTCCTCCTCCCGAGGAAAATTATAGACCAAATGGTGACAGGTCAAGAATATATAGAAATAGGTATAGACCCCATGAAGAAGGGCAAATTACCAAGCAATATTGAAAAAGATCCAATTGCTATTATTGTGGCAAACCAAATCACTATTGGGGAGATTGCTGGCATAGAATACCCAAAGAAGGCCTGACGTAAAAGACAAAACCCCAGTTCAGAACGCAGGGGGGCAGAAATTTAGGAAGGCAGGGAACAAATGTTACTTGGCAAACACCTAATAATATTCCTGAATTTAGGCCCAGGAGGCAAACGGTTAACAATACCCAGGGTCAAAGTAGCAACGCTGAAGAAAACTGGGATAACCCCAGAAACTTTTGGCCAAACGGTGGGAATTTAAACGGAGAAACCAGCTTGTAAGGTTCGACAGAGCTGTTTCCTTACAAAGACCCCTATATAGTTTAGAATGTTGTGATACAAATGCAAATAATAATAGTCTACCGATTTTGCGCAGTTTTAGAATTGAGTGTTTTCAAAATTTACCATGTTTACTAGATACAGGTGCATCTAAATCATTAATTCGAGAGGATGATTTTAAGAGGTTTCCTCCTAGTGTAAAAAATCGCGTAAGCAGATGCCAGAATACCCTGACATCAGTGACAAGGCACAGGCTGACAATTTTGGGAGAATGTCCATTAAAATTTAGCACAGGGGATAAAGAAATAACAGTAACAGTGATATTATGCAAGAAGCTACCATTTCCTTGTATTCTAGGAGTAGATGCAATCAGAAAATATGGGATCGTATGGGAACCCATATCTGATACAATAACCATAAACCAGGCAAATGAAACTAATAGGCAAATTTGCGTAACAACAGATAACGAAAGTGACGGTTCGAATTATAACCTAAAAATAAGCGGAAAAATCACAATAGAAGGGGGAACGACAGCTCAAGTTTTAGCGACATTAAATACAAAAGAAGGAAAGGTTAAAGCAATGGACGCCATGATAGGAGGGTACACCATAAAAGAACACCCTATGATTTTCGTGGAAAATCAAGTTATAAAAATTTAAAATGGTATAACATACTTAAAACTATCAAATCTAAGTAATAATAAAGTAAGACTGAACCAAATAGAACTTGGATCAGTGGAAAAGATTTCAAATTCAGAAATAAAATCTCTAAACAGTCAAGAATTAAGCGTAAATTTCACTAGCCACGAACAATTATCCTCATTAAAACCGCAACCACAAGAAAAGTATGGAATGTCGAAAACGGATTTTTTGCAACAATTTGATTTAAAACATTTACCGAAAACGTAAAAACTCGGGTGGAAAACATTCTTTGGGATTTTAAATGGACTTTTGCAAGACACAAAGCGGATTACGGATTAACTCACTTAATCACGCACAAGATATCAACAGAGGGCCCTCCAATCCAAAAGTCACCGTATAAAACACCTTATCATTTAAAACCATGGCTGGAAAGCCAAATAAAGGAAATGGAAGATCAGGGAATACTTAAAGAAAGTGTTAACGATTGGTGTTTTCCACTAGTAATATTCAGGAAAAAAGATAACACCTGGAGATTATGTATAGATGTTAGAGCACTAAATGCCGTCACAGTAAAAGAAGTCATGATACTACCGAGAATTGATGCGATTTTAGATTCGCTGGGAGGTGCAAAATATTACACTAGTTTTGACTTAATAGCAGGATATTGGCAAATCGCTTTAAATGCAGAAACAAAGCATAAGGCTACAGTAATCTTAGACGATGGAAGAACGTTCACATTTGAACGTATGCCTTTTGGCTTATCATTTAGTCCAAATTGTTTTAGTCAACTAATGAATTTGGTGTTAAAAGATAACGAACCAGGAAGGAAAAAAGATACCTTAGCTTATTTAGATGATGTAATTTTGTTTAATGACAACCTGGAAGACCACTTAGTCGGACTTAGAAAAATACTGGAAAAGTTTGAAAAAAGCAGGCTTAAAATTAAAACCAGAAAAGTTAAAAATAGTAGTGCCAAAAAAGTTTGAAAAAAAACAGGCTTAAAATTAAAACCAGAAAAGTTAAAATAGTAGTGCCAAAATTAGTTTTTCTTGGACACTTGATAAACCAAGGTACTATTTCACCAAATCCAGAAAAAATTACAGTCATAGAAAATTCACAGCCACCTAAAGATAAAAAAGCTGCAGATCAGTGTGTGGTTTGTTAAGCTATTTCAGACAATATATTAAAAATTATGCAACAATAGCGCAACCTTTAACAAACTTTTTGAAAAAATCAGGTAAATTTGAAGGTCCAGCGGACGCAAAACAAGCGCTGGATCAAATAGAAAGGCAATTATTGCAGGCACCAATACTTAAACTATGGGATTTGTCACAAGACTTCTGTTTACAAACAGATGCTTTGGGTACGGTATTGGAGCCATATAATTAAAAATAAATTCGTAAGGAGTAGAATCAATAGTCCAATACGCCAGCAGGTCACTGACGGAGGCAAAAAAAAATATTCGACAGTTGAAAGGGAATGCTTAGCAGTTGTAGTTTTTACAGAGTATTTTCGACAATTTTTACTTAGAAAAAAAATTCATTTTACGCGTAGACCAAAAATCATTAATTTGGCTACAAACGATTAATATTTGAATAAAATAATGATAACGGAAAAAAAATAATAATTCAAAATAAAACAAGTAAAGAGCCTCTAAAGAAATATCCATATTTCATATTTAAGGGAAATGGGAACGTCCTGGGAGGGTGCAAAGAGGTAGGCTTAGAATGAATTGGGATGGAGGAGGAATGCACGTAGCTGTGTTGGCCAACCCGCTTTGGTGCTTCGGTGAGTCATTAGTAGTATTTAACTCTAGTAGTATAGTTAGTAGTATTAACTCTAGTAATGGCAGTATTTAACTCTGGAAAAGAATCAGGAATTTTACTTGCATCTGAACTTTTGAAAAATTCTGAGTAAGCACAAGAGGAGGTTGACATTAGAAAGCATAATAACTGACACCATTTTCTGGTGCTACATTGCACTTTGTTTTGGCGCTACCATAGACAAGTTTACAAAAAAAAAGACAGAGAAATAGACTAAGCATTGGATTTCAAATACTCCATTGGGCGTAGGGTTTATATTCCCCTTCAAAGATATAATGCTGTGACAAGCCTACAGATCCTACTTGCATGAAACGAACAAGATACTGGATGAACAAGATAGCCGAGTCATTCTTTTCGAATCTGTGAATTCAAAGAATCAGAAATACGAAATTACTCAGAATTATTTAAACTTGCTTAAAAATTGGAAATTTTACCTATATTACATGTTTTTAACGGATTTTACACTATAAAAAATTAAAAATTAAATTCCAAAAATGTGCTTGGATGAATGGCTAAAACTAACTCTCAACTATCCAGTGATATCATCACTGCCTATATTAACAAACAAAACTTACAGAAGGAATAAACTTTAACAACCTACGGGCTAAGATCTATACAACCAATGCAGAAACATTTTTAAAAAGAAGGAGCGGTATGCAATGATGTCAATTTGAATGAGATACTTTTCATTTAGATCTGACATGATTTTTGATTGGCTTCGGGAGCTTTTATTGTTTTATTCTAAAAAAAAAGATATTTAAACAATAAAATATTAACGTTCTGCTGAATGTAAATAAAAACTATTGTTCTCAATCAGTTTCCATTTTGTCTTAAATATAAGGTAAATGTCCACTTTGGCAACTAAATCAACACTCCGTGCTGGTTTAACTTTTTAGCTACTTAAAAAGGAAGTTTAGTTACTTTTAAGGATAAGAGCCTCACGAGGAAAATTGTCTCGCAATTTTTTCGCGCTTAGCATTTTAGTTATTTTGACGTGCTACTGTATTATTCAAAATGCGAACTTAGCTTGCCAAAGACTTTTGGTAATACTATTTAAACGCTTTATAAACATAAAAATGTGACGTGACATTTAAAAAAAACATTTTTATGTAATGCTCTTTTCTTTGATTAGATAATCCTTATGATCCTCCTTTGTCAAAGAAATATAATAGAATTCGTCCTTTCTTGCAACTACGATACGATAGGAATTTATTATGTCAAATAACAAGAATTAAATGACACACAATATAATTCAAATAATCACTCTTCCTTGTCACTTATTTATTAAAATGAGACACAAAATACTGTCGAAAAGACAATCCGAATCGGTTGGTAGCCACGGGCTTACAAGGCTTGAGTTTTTTTTTCTGGTGCCTTGAATTACTCCCTGTTCTTGCCGGTTTAGGGAGCAAATCTCGATGCCTGATGACTCCAAAAGCTTCTGTCCAAAGGCCATTGTAAGCTGGTGTCGCATGGCATCAAGTCTATCTAGGCCTGGGATTTTAAGGCTATCATCATAATTCGTGAATTCCGGACCTAATATCACACGGGTAGCTCGTTCCTGCACATTCTTAAGGTCATTTCTTTGCTCTTTACTTAGCCCCGGATGCCACACAGGGCAAGCATACTCTAAAATACTCCGAATGTACAGTTTATAAAAATTCAACAGCGAAAAACGACTAAAACCAAATCGCCGAATTGTGACTAGATTACGCAACGCTATATTCGCCTTCTTAGTACAATTATTTACATGATCCATCCATGACATTTTTGAGTAAACAGTCTAACCTAAAATTGTCATGTTATTTACAATTGGCACATTTATATCACTTTGACTAGGAACTTTTTTTTTTAAACGAGACTCTCATAAGTGCCGACTTTTTCCTATTAATTGAAAGCAGTTTTTCTTCACAGTCAGCCTCCAAGCGGCGAATTATGCCATCCGTACTAATCATAGATCCTAGCTTACAAAGTATCAGCAATGATAAATCATCTGCAAACTTCGCTCTGTTTTCATGCCAAGTCGCAATTTTGTTACACAGTATTAAAAATAAAACAGGTCCCGTTTTGGTACCTTGGGGTATTCCACAGAAAATCTCAAGAAAATCCGATTGTACCCCATCAGCACTAACACACTGTTGCGCCGTCCATGTAAAAAACTATAAACTATCTGAATTGAAAAAGGTCTAAAATCTGTCATTGACTCAAGAGTATCCGGATGGCTTGATTTGTCGAAAGCCTTTTCTAAGTCTGCTTGCAATATTTCTACAAATACATCTTTATTTTCTAGATGCTCCAGGGCTTCTTCCACAATTTTGATGATATAATGTACTGTGCTAGATTCTTTGATAAACCCATACTGACAGAGATCTATTTTATCACAGAAAATCTTCTAGTAACCATTTCTTTAGAAAATGTTCGAAAACTTAAGATACAACAGGGGTCAAAGATACAGGTCGTAGGTCACTCACCTCTTTTGGATTCGAAACTTTAGATATTGGCGTTACAACTGCCTTTTTTAAATCATCCGGAAAGGTACCACTCAAAATACATTGGTTTAAAAAGGCAGTCAGAGGTTCAGCTAGAAAGGCTGCGTTTTCTTTGTATAGGGTTGCTGGAATGTCTCCAGGGTAAGTTGCCTTATTGAGGTCAAGTCTCTCAAGAACCTTTGCAACTTCGCGAGGGAAAATCACAGGTATTTCAGATGGAGCAGCCAAGGGAGGACGCTGGAAATTGGTGGACTGCTTCTGCAAATACTAGCAAAATACTTATTAATAGCGTTTGCGTCGAGCTTATTCCCAGATTCGTCGCATACGCTTACACTTTGCCTTACAGAGCCAGTGAGAAGCCGTATTCCTTTATAGTAACCGGCTGGATTTGTGGTCATGAGCTCGTTCATTTTTGAATCGTATGACTCTCAGCCAATCTACATTCATAGACCACTTGATTTCTCAGCTTGGAAGCTTCACCTATCTTCCCCTTTTTATGGATCCTGTTGCGTTTGCGTATCAGCCTTTTCAGGCGCGAGTTAACCCAGGGCTTGTCAGCTGAGTTTACTGTGACTGTCTTCTCTGGAAAATACACATCATAAGCTATCCGTATTTTTGAAAAATATTCTATATATGTCGTTGACATTGCAGTTTTCGTACAAACTTTTCCAGTTTTTCGAAATAGCCCATTTAGCGAATAGCTCTTTTTCAGACTCAGTCAGAGGCCGGCTTGGAAAAATTTGCTCGGTTTCTATTCTCTTTTCCTCCCTGGGACACCAGTGCACACAGAAGTGTGTACTTTTACCAAGACTCGGAAACCTCACTGGATCACTATAGAAATCGGAAATATCTGTGAAGATGAGATCAATGACAGACTTTTGAGTTGTCTTTTCACGAACAACTTGCTTCAAGCTTAGTGATCTTTCAATCCAGCTGGGTAGTAGGTCGTTGAAGTCACCCATAAGAACCACAGAACTGTTTGGGTGTCTCAATTTAATCTCATCAAAACAAGCTTGTAGATGGGCTATGAGCTCCCGCCTGTAACTCGACCGCGGCGGAATATAGAGTACTCCAACTATAATCGAGGAAAACTTACGGGGAAGAACTTTTGGTTTCAATATTACCCGCAACAGCTCGTAGTCGGTTGTCTGAGAGCCTTCATATATCTGATGAGGTATATCGTTTCGAATGTACATACCTACTCCCCCTCCATGTGTGACGACAGCACCTTCCTTGTTTCGCCTACTCTTGACGAGAAAATTATAGTTACTTATCTGGGCGTTAAACTCATTCGCAGACCACGTCTCTGTTATGCAGAAAATATTAATTCTATTGTCATTTAGTCTTGTCGAAAGTTCCGTCACTTTATTGCTTAGAGACTGGGCATTAACAAGGAGAAAAGAGGGGAGGTCATAGGAACTAGCTATTTCTTTCTTTTTATCTACCTGGGGTAGATTGCCAAAAATGTTGGAAGTTTCTCAAATTATTAGAACATGTTGGGACAACGGGCGTGAGGGCTGCAGGGACCCCAAGATATGGCCAGTGGCTCGCCATACTCCAGTTGGGTGGGAAAACTGGGCTGGGTTGAACAACTTGGCCGTTACTTGAGACGAAAGAAGGAGCAGCATTTTGGCTAGGGCACATTAAATACAAAGGGGAAATACCTCTCTCGTTAGAAACCGGTCTTCTATGATTATTCAATGGGAAACGCCTAGGATGGTTGGTATTTGGAGACCTCGCCGGTTGCTGCTTTGGAGACACTTTCTGTTTCGTGGTGTGGACAAAGTTGCATTTATGTTTGTTAGGGCACTGGCGTAACGAACCATGCTTGCACAGGTTCGGGTGATCAAACTTGCAGTTCTGACTCTTGCACTTATTAGCTGCATAAAACTTGCAAGGATGAACATAAGTACAAGCTTTACCTTTGTTGCATTCTCCGTGACCTAAATATATGCAAATCGTCCTTTTCTGTTCCTGTTCTGTGTGTGGTCGACTAGTAAACTTTGAGCGACTTTGTTTAGAAACGCTTTGTTGTTTAAGCTGGTTGGCAACATCCTCTTTCAGCTCAGGTAACACAAGATTTAGCAATAGATCTATTTGCTTTTGTTGAAGCTGAATGATTTTGTCTTTTTTGGCCATAGCAAGGCGGAGCTGCATCAACTCTACCTGAGCAAAATCTTGATCTGTAGAGCAGTCACCTCCGTCGTCCAAAAGCATCGGTTCGAGACTTTTTTTAGCTGTAGGTTCTTTCCGGGTAGATTTGGGGGATAAAAATAATTCTTTATCCGTCATATTTCTGGGAGGAGTTGCCTGCCCTCTCCCATGGTCACCATCCGTTCGTAGCTTGGCAGCCAATAACGTCACTCGTGCTTCGAGGTCTGCCTTTTTTCCGGACGTATCTAGTCCATGTTTTTCGAGAACAACGCGCAGAATAGGTACCGTAAGTTTTCCGATGCTATTCGGCGATAATACGGCCAAATTTATTTCGCCGTTTTCTGGCATATTGTAATAGTCGTGGCAACACTGTGCGGCTTTTTCCTTATACTATGTAATTTAAAAAAATAGCACTAAATAATCCTTATATCAAACGACTTAATCTAATCCGAATGTTAAACTAATCCGATATTTTTCTGGTGGTTTCCCTGCGAGAAAAGTAAGTGAAGCGTAGAAGGCTGTATACCTTGTCCCCGCAATTTAAAAGGCAAGCCCAGCGGGTACCACGGCTCTTGCTAACAACTCTTCACCCCTCTTCTGCTTACTTTTCTTTCCCAGCCTCAATCGCAGCGTAATTGCCTACAAAAATCGAATGTCCAAAGTGATCGTATTTGTGAACTTTTATAATTGCTGAAGGTCACTGAATTAATTAAGATCTTGTTAGTGAAATAGTAAGTCTAAAAACAGGTGCTTACACTCTGAAGACTGGCAATGAAAATTTACTGTCTCAAGGGAATTTGATATAGCCAGCAAAATGATAATCCAATTATGTAAATAAATCCAAAATGAAAGTCCACAGGGAAATTTCACAGCTTTAGCAGGGTTATATCCGAAAATATCTTGGTGTTAACACAACGAAGTCTGGAATTTTTCAAATTATTAGAATATTTATTATCTTTAGCTGGTTGGTATTATTTTTATTATTTCCAGTAATTCCATTTTTTTTTGTATTTGCTGCTTATTTATGTTAAAATTTACGATGTTCATGAAATCAATGAAATGTAATTAAGTATTATTAGTATAATTTAGGTTTGTGTATATAACCTGTATTAATATTTGTTTTATATTTATGTGGTCAGTTTGTTCATTTTTATTTTATTTATAATCCCCAATTTAGAAGGTTAATAAAATGCTTGAATTTTAAGTATGTTATGTTGTTTATATTGCTTGACATATTGTTAATGTTATGCTTGTAAAATTTACAAAAACTTTCATGTTTGACAAAATATTTCCTTTTCAAACTAAGTTCACGAAACTAATAGTTTCAAATATACCTTCGTCATTGTTGTCCAGACTGTGGGAGTCCGATTCAGATGTTAAATTGGTTATTCTGGATGCAGCACCCACAGGTAGCTGTTGATGCTCAGATGATAGGATAGAAATTGAAGCTCCTCGGATCGTTTCAGCTACAATTGATGAAAGGTCTCCAGCTTCAACAACAAAAATAAAAAATAAACAAGGAGACAGAAAATAATAGAAGTAGGATTAAATATTCTCAATAATTTACCAATAAATAATGAAATCCTCACAAGATAAAAAAAAACAGACTATAAGCGTGAAAAATAACACTAAACATCAGACCTGAACAAATTTAAGCGTTATAATTTGATGCAACAATGATAATAGTATGATAATTAATAAAAGGTAATTTGATTAATAGAAAAATAATTCATAATTTGGCACTTTTTTCACAAATTTTCATGTCCAAATGATATCTAATTAATTTTTGGAAATATAAATAACTAGAGCTAACCTATTTATACATACTGAGAACTAGCCTTTGGGGACTGGAAACGCATAATTGCAAATTATCAGTGCTTCTACCTTTGGATTATTTTTAAAAAAAAAAGGCAGTAAAACTCTATAGTTTCACAAGCATCTTTTGATTTTACAATTTAGTCAATGCTAGTCGATAGTTTCTGAATGCTCTTGAAGAGTTACTGAGGTCGATGCTAGTCGATAGTTTCTGAAGTGCTCTTGAAGAGTACTGAGGTGTTCTAAAACTATTAAAAACGCCTATATTAACAGTGGCGAAGGTACCGTTGCACCAACATCTCAAGCATTTATATCATAAAAGCAGGTATGAGGTTACGACGTTCTTTTTCTATTTAAACAAGATCCTTTACCACTTGTCTCTTTGTGATCGTTTTTCTGTTTTAATAGAATGGGTCTACTCGGATGCCAGACTGGGGTAAAATACACGCTTGCAACAACTTATTTTAGGGGGAAAGGGATGATGATTTGGTGAGTACAGGAATCAAAACAACGCCAAGCTATTAAAATCAGGATTCGTTCTAATTTTAACCACTTTCAAGGTTTTCAAGTCCCTTTTGAAATTCACACAAAATCCTTTTCCCTAGACGCTTATTTTTCAAAAAGCGTTTTCATACTTTAGGCTACTATGCACCATGGTTCGCTCTGATTTACTCTTTAGTAGGCTGCAGCAATGATTCTATTCTTCTTGTTATACTGCTCAATAAGGACTTTAAAGGGATGCACTATATTTCAAATAGGAACAAAATATACTTTTTGTATGTATTGGTTCTATGTATGGCTTTCGTATACCTTAAAAAAATATTTTTTGTTCATTTAGTTATAATTCTTGCTTTGCACCCTTTATTGGATATTTTATAATCGAAATAAAAGTAATATCGCCTTTCATTTAGACTATTTAAACTATATTGTGGCAATAGATTTTTCTGAGTGATCTCTTTCTATTTTGCAAGGTAAAAGATAGTTTTGAATCTGGTCTGTTTTTGCTAATGTGTTGTTTCCTATTCTAGCCATTTAAACTTCATAATCTTGTCTTTTCCATGTAATTAATCAAATTTTGTGATTTCCCTATAATTTTTTTTAAAGGTAAGTTTTCAAAGAAAGTTAAAGAGCCTCACATTAGAATGAAAGTAAATATATGATTAATGAAAGGGGTGTAAAAAAATCGAAGTTTGTCACTTAAGAGGTGAGATTCTCCAGAAAATTTTGGGTAAAATTTCTAATTTTATTTAGTTATGGTTGGTTAAAGTCTTCATTATGTGCTCGACCAAGCTAAAATGTTACTTGATTAGCTATGCTGTACCTTACAGCGAAGCACAGTAATTTTAGTTTGAAAATAATAATAAGTATACAAAACCGAATAAGCGCAACTTTCTTAAAGTTAAGGAACCGTATTAAGCCTATGACCAGCGCAATTAAAGTCATTTAATATTTCAAACTTAAAACAACTTGAAATAACAATCAACGAAAAAAGCAAATAGGAGACCAAAAACTAATAGGAAATACATACATCTCAAAAGCCTAAAAAAGGCCAGAGTATCATTTTTCCTTTGATGGCAGCGTGTTTTTTTTGTGCGGTGCGTTCTTATTTTTCATTACATCAACTAAAACAGCAACAAAATAATATCTCAAGGCTTTTCAAGTTTAACAAATAATATACTTACAATACAATCAAGTAATTCCAGTTCTTTCCATACCTTAAACCTGACTATTTTAGAAAGTGATGGGAATAACACTATTTAACTTTATGGATTTTTTTGTGAACATTGAACTTACAAAAGAGTTGAACAAATAATAAAACCTGATAAATGATTATATAAGGTCCATGATGCCCTGAGATGAAAGTAAATTGATACTATGAATTCCAGGTTTGTGACTCAGAGTATTTGGGACCGAAGTTTCGGATATCAATTCTCTATCAGTGGCCTTGGCTGCAACTGGTATCTTCTTTTCTCTTAAAATTTGTAGGAATCAATATGGCATGTAGTAAATCAATACTTCAGCGGAGTGTGTGGGATAATGGAAGATGAGTACTTTAGTTGGGTTGGGCGATGCGTGAATTGAGGAACTTTCTTTTTCAAATTAATTTTAAAACGCTATTATTTTCCAACATACCTTCGTTATTGCAATCCAGATCCTGGGAGTCCAACGCAGATGTTAAATTGAATATTCTGGGTGCAATACTCAAAATTTGCTGTGATGCTCACGTGATAGAGAAGATTTAGAAGTTTCTCTATTCGTTTCGACATCGTCTGGTGAAGCATATGCAGTTTCTATAACAAAAACTAATAAAGACATGGTAAATTATCAAAATAAGATAAAATATTCTCAGTAATCAGTAGCACGACATAAAAAACAGACAACAAATGTGAAAAATAACACAAAATATAAAAAACTGAACGAAATCAAGAGTGATAATTTGATAAATTGAATTTTTACAAATTAGAATCTTATTTATTGATTAAATTGGGCCACTGAATAAAGTACAGGAGTACGGAATTTTAAGTTCCAAATGTTGTTAAGCATGGGGTATAAAGCTTTGAATATGTGTTTGTAAGTCTAAAATCATTCAAGTGCGTTTAGCTAACTAACACAAAAGACTTAAGCTTTAGTAGCTAAGACTAACGATGGAAAATACCCTCAGATCTTTCGTAGTCTTAATATACTTCAGAAGTATTACATCGTTAACCGTTTTTTCACTTGAAAAAACTTATTTTTTTTTGTTTAATTTCTGATCGTTTTTAAAATAATGCCGGTAGATCTGGCTCACTCTCTATGAAAAATTCCCACCCCCCTCACGGGAAACTCCTCCCTGGAAAGTTCCTCCAACGAATACTACAAATTGAGCTACAGCTCAATTTGTGATACACTTGTGTGCTAGTGCATGTAGAGTATAGGCGCACATTGGTCTGGATCTTAAGGGGGAGGCAAGAGAAGCCAACTTGGGGGAATAGGTCGAACGGAAAAATAAAGTAAATATCAAACCCAGTTTCTGAATTTTTCCAGGAGGGAGATTGCTCTGGACCCATTTTTCCTCATTCTGTTTGCAGGGATAAGAACACGGATGAAATATATTTTGTATTCAAAATTTGCTGCCTACTGTGTTTTAATCTATCCTGTCAGGCTGACTTTTTCTCAACTGGATTTGGAGCATCTTCCTTGTTGTTTTTTTTTTAATATATTCCACCCATATATATTTTTATATATATTTTTCTAAATGTAAAACTGAATTTTCTAAAAATTATTATGTCAGTAATAATAGAGAAAATTTGAGATTACTGTTTTGGACATAACAGAAAAATAGTTTTCACTTCTTCACGACAATTCTCTTCCTCTCTGACTTACTCCACTAAATGCTAGACATTCTTTTGTAACTGAATATCTATAATGAATATTATATACTTGACTTTTGTGTAAACTGGCTTTTGCTAGAGTTGTTTATGGAAGTTTCTACCTACGATAGCACAGTCCCTTTAATGGTTTGCTAACACAATAATACATTTGTGCAACAATAATACAATAACACAATAATGATTTGCGTAATAACTCCCTCTTTCCTTTTAAAAACAGAGGTCCATTTTATGGGAATATTTGACACTGACTGAATTGTTTTTTGTTTAACACTTAAATTGCTATGTTGAGTTTCCCAGAAGGCAAACTGAATCTCACTATAAACGTTTAGTAATAATAATGATAATATATTTTCAGCTGGATTTAAAACAATGGAGATAAACAAGCGGTATGAGAGAAGAAACACCGTCAACTACAAGAAAAAAATATTTAAACTACAATACTTACTATGTACTACTAAAACTCTTTGGCCAACATTAGCAAATTTTATATTCAGAATTTTTCAAATTCCAGAATGCAACAATTGTTGTCCAGAATACATTACATGATTTTAACTTTTTTTTTCACCTCGTTTTAGCTTCAGCAGTTTTAAATCTTAAGATGATGAAGTACTGGCCAATTCTAATTTGTTCTAGTTTTTCCCAATAAAATATTACCCAAAATATTTGATTATACAAAAACCAAATGCTTGAGCTGTACCTTCACTGTCGAAACATGTGGAGCCCAGTTCCTGGGTGTCAGGTTCAAGTTTAAGTGGCCCTGAAAAGCAGCAAAAACTAACCACAGGAACATCTTCCCTTTTAGGAAACAAAAGATGGGTTGAAAAGTCAAAAGGCTCTTCATGGTCAATTGGTAAAGCCTCTTCAACTTCTGAAGGAAAGCATCAATAAAGAGACATCAAACACTTTCAATAGAAAAGCTTACAAAACAAGCCCAACTGTTTCCCCTCTTTCAACATATTATTCCACGAGATTGAACAATAATCCTTATAAGGACAGAAATCCAACTGTCTTTGGCAAACAGCCAACATCAAATCTCAGGATTTGGAGTTGAAAAAAACGAATCCTAAAATTCTTCCACATGTTAAGCGGTTAAGAGGCTAATCAGTTGACTAATTATCTAGGGTAAAAGAAAAGCCACAAAACAATTGGTGGCAATGTTGCTTTTTCCTCTTAATGCTAATACCAGTTTCTGTTAGTGTCAGACAATGGAATTGTTCAATCAACTCCATTTTTTGCATCTTTAATTCATTTTCTTTCCAATTCCATTTGTTTGTGTGTCCATTTCATTTTGGAAAACATATACATAAACAGGAAAGAAAATAGATACCCCAATTCCCCTTTGACAGAAACATTGAAATATTATAATTGATAATTGAAATATTTTTCCTTCTAATTCTAATGGAAGAACTGAAAGATTATCATCCATTATAAGAATAGTTATCATGTTCTGACCCTCTCCCCCCCCTCCACAGTATCTTCTATTTTAAAACACTCTAAATGGACAGAAAATATGGCCTGGATGAAAGCTAACAATTTTAAAACACAACAAAAAAAGAATCAGACTATTTCAGCTCTAACTATCATCAGATTCAATAGGGCTTAAGTTTAAATCTAAGCACAAGTATTGATTAAATTCAATAACAACTCCATGTTGAGAAAAATTTATTTACAATAAACATGAGGACAATATTTCCTGTAAAATAAAACATGGAATATCTTTGGTAGGCCATCTATTAGATAATTAAAATTAGCTATACTGAACAAATACCCTATATATATATATATATATATATATATATATATATATATATATATATATATATATATATATATATATATATATAATATATATATATATATATATATATCTATATATATATATATATATATATATATATATATATATATATATATATATATATATATATATATATATATATATATATATATATATATATATATACATATATATATATATATAAATATATATATATATATATATATATGTATATATATATATATATATATATATATATATATATATTATATATATATATATATATATATATATATATATATATATATATATATATATATATATATATTAGATATATATATATATATATATATATATATATATATATATATATATATAATATATATATATATATATATATATATATATATATATATATATATACATATATATATATATATATATATATATTTATATATATATATATATGTATATATATATATATATATATATAATATATATATATATATAATATATATATATATATATATATATATATATACATATATATATATATATAAATATATATATATATATATATATATGTATATATATATATATATATATATATATATATATATATATATATATTATATATATATATATATATATATATATATATATATATATATATATATATATATATATATATATATAATATATATATATATATATATATATATATATATATATATATATAGAAAAAAAAACAGTGCTTGGAACATATGTGAATCTGTGCAGTGGTAAAGGAGAAGTTTTGTAAGTTCTATTGGAAAATCCAAAGAAAAATCTAAAAAAAAATTTTTTGCACCCCTCCCACTCGAGATCTATTTACAAAAATATATAAAACTAGCAATACCAGGACTTCTCTTAGTAACAAGTTTGGGAAAATTGACAAAATTTTGACAAATTAGAAAAACCTGACTGAATTATGTGCTTTTTGCCAAGGAAATAATACAAATAATAAATGACAAGACAAACACAAAAAGACAATAATAAATATCACAAGATAAAAACCAATAGCTTGTAGGTTAGCTCCCAAGAGAGGTGCTCAGTGGTAATTGAAAAAGGAGAAGAAGAAGATTCTTCTGTTACCCGCATAGTACATAATCCCTATCCTTTTTCTTCATTTATTTACAAATCACCAAAAGACAATCACAGGAAACAAACAAATATCAAGCATTATTATGAAAAAAGATTGTAGGTAATTTTGTTTAAACAGATGCATATTATACAAGACAGAAATTAGTCCCTGAGATAATTTTTGTGGCTGCCCAAAAAAATGAATTCTTTTGTAAGAATGATTTTTTTTATTGTAATTATTATTTATTCCTGCAAACAGGAAAAAGTGAACTTTCCTGTTTGAAAACAGTGAAAAAGGAAAAAGACAGCAAAGAGTGAACTGTTTTCCTGAATAGCAAACAAGAGAGATTGAACTACAAAAAGTGAGAGGAAATTTGTCAACCTGAAGACTTGTTGTCTCCCCAAACTGGAAAAATTATGGCTAATAAAATAGACTTTTGTGTTGCAGAATAGCCCTTTCCATACTCTTAGGGACTAGATCCAAGCTTTTGTACTCTGCATGTTCTTTCTTTTTGTTATTTTTATTGAGGAGAACCTTTTAAGCAAGAGGAAGAAAGAGAAAATATTTACTAAAGCAAAACAACTTTATTTTTATTTTGTTACCAAAATTTAAAAGGATAACTTACCTTTTTTAACATCAGAAGTCTCAGGAATGGTGATAGGTTCAGCCATATTTGGAATTTTAGACAACTCCATAATATTGTCTCTGAAATAAGTCAATGCCACTTATAAAACATACCATATTATCAACAACAATTGAACTCCGGTTTTATATTTTTATACAAAAGCTGCACATTTTTCTGTATTCACTGTGATAGATTTTCAAATTGATATTTTGTCCATTTATTCAAAACTTTCTGAAAATTGCCTTTTCTTTTATTTTATGTCTTTAAAAAGTATGTCTTAAGGTATTTTTTTTTTTTAGTGCCTTTAATTTTTTTGGAGCAATGCATTATGATATTTGTAAACATCAAATTGTAAACCTTAAAGGAGTTTAATGGCCAGGTTTCCATTCACCCAGGATTACCAATACTAACCAGAACTATCGTAAGCCCAGGAATTTTGGTGTACTAGAAAAGTGATGCTTTAGATACAATCAGAAGTAAATTCTAAACTGGGGCCCAGAAACTTGTTTTGTACCTGGTTCAGCTGCTTCTTGAATGAAATTACTCAGAAATAGAGTATTTCTTTTTGTCTTCCTGTTCCTACAAAATAAGGCTATGAAGGTTTAAATTACCAAATTTTTATTTTTATTTTGAATAAAATTTGGTACTAGTTAATTATCCAGAACACACTCATGAATTTTGATATGAAAGATCCCAGAAAAAGAAAATGGTAAACATGTTATAGTTCACTATCCAATGATAACAGTCAATTTCTTCGAGTTCCATTGACAATAATAAAAATGCACATTCAAATATAACACCACAAGATGATCTCTTCAAACCGATAAACTCTGTGTCATACAGTTCTATCATCTTGGAAGGTATTAATGTAGTTGTTAAGAAGAGAAGTACATCATCAAACTTTTATACCTTCGCTCAAGGTTGAATGGAGTTATGGCTAGAAGGATGACTCCTAAAACCATCTGAATTCATTGCGGGGAGGAGCCATAAAACCCTCTCTGACCAATGAAAAATCTCAAAAATTCCTCTGGTCTTGATTTCACCTCTTAACTTAAACAACGAGGCATTCAATAGTCGTTCTTTTCAAAGCTATTAAAAAAGCGTACCATTGTTGCATCTCTGACCAATGAAAAACCTCAAAAATTCCTTTGGTCTTGATTTCACCTCTTAACTTAAACAACGTGGCATTCAATACTCGTTCTTTTCCATGCTATCATGAAGACATTTCTTCATCTTAATTGGCTTTAGAAATAACATGCAAAATAAAGTAACCTAACCGTCGGTGCTTTGTCGAATTTTGAGCAAACATAAGGATTGTAACATCTGATTGGCTCGTTTGTATGACATTTAAAGCCAGTGAAAAGAACGAAACGTCTTTGAGTTACATTTAAAAAAAAAGTAAATTCGTTGTTTCTCTATGATTCAATCCCAAAACCCCCCTGCTCTGAGTGTTGAAAATGATTTCACGACATTATTTTAGGTTTTTTTTCTTGTCCCAAACTATTTTTTTATCATGAACTGTTTAGAGAGCAATTTGATCCACTTGGAGAAAGTTCAAATAGAATCGTTACTGATATTGATATTAGTGCGTAAACTACAAAAAGACAAAAATATCCAGAACTTTTTTTTCTTATAGCCTTGACTTTGAAGACATTTCTTCATCTTAATTGGCTTTAGAAATATCATGCAAAATAAACTAGCCTAATCGTCGTTGCTTTGTCGAATTTTGAGCAAACAAAAGGATTGTAACACCTGATTGGCTCGTTTGTATGCAATTTCAAGCCAGTGAAAAGAACAAAACGTCTTTGAGTCACATTTTTTTAAAAGTAAATTCGTTGTTTCTCTATGATTCAATCCCAACACCCCCCTGCTCTGAGGGTTGAAAATGATTTCACAACATTATTTTAGGTTTTTTTTTTCTTGTCCCAAACTATTTTTTTATCATGAACTGTTTAGAGACCAATTTGATCAACTTGGAGAAAGTTCAAATAGAATCGTTACTGAAATATCCAGAACTTTTTTTTCTTATAGCCTTGACTTTGAAGACATTTCTTCATCTTAATTGGCTTTAGAAATATCATGCAAAATAAACTAGCCTAATCGTCGTTGCTTTGTCGAATTTTGAGCAAACAAAAGGATTGTAACACCTGATTGGCTCGTTTGTATGCAATTTCAAGCCAGTGAAAAGAACAAAACGTCTTTGAGTCACATTTTTTTAAAAGTAAATTCGTTGTTTCTCTATGATTCAATCCCAACACCCCCCTGCTCTGAGGGTTGAAAATGATTTCACAACATTATTTTAGGTTTTTTTTTTCTTGTCCCAAACTATTTTTTTATCATGAACTGTTTAGAGACCAATTTGATCAACTTGGAGAAAGTTCAAATAGAATCGTTACTGATATTGGTATTAGTGCGTAAACTACAAACTGGCAAAAAACTAGAGTTTATAATCAAAAACCCTTATTAGCTTAGATTTTTCGCTAGCAATTCGCCCTCCACTATGAGTTCGCTAATAAATCCTTCTGCCAATCAACCCACAGCCCAAAGAGACACCCACAGTCCAAAGAGACACAAACAGCCAAAAGAGACATACACAGTCCAAAAAGACTCAAACAGCCTAAAGAAACACACATAGCCCAAAGAGACACATACAGACCAAAAAGACTCAAACACCCCAAAAAGACACACAGTCCAAAGAGACACACACAGCCTAAAGAGACACACACATCACAAAGAGACACCCACAGCACATAGAGACACATACAGCCCAAAGAGACGCATACGGCAAAAAGAGACGCACACATCCAACAGAGACACACAAAGCCCAAAACGACACTAACATCCAAAAGAGACACACACAGACCAAAAAGATTCAAACTGCCCAAAGAGACACACAGCCTAAAGAGACACACACAGCCCAAAGAGACACACACAGCCCAAAGAGACACACACAGGCTAAAGAGACACACAGAGCTCGAAGAGACACACAAAACCCAAAGAGACACACACACAGCCCAAAGAGACAAAAAACGCCCATACAGACACATACAGACCAAAAAGATTCAAACAGCCCAAAGAGAGACACATAGCCCAAAGAATCACACACGGCCCTAAGAGACACAAACAGCCAAAAGAAACACAAACAGACCAAAATGACTCAAACAGCCCAAAGAGACACACATAGCCCAAAGAAACACAAACAGCCCAAAGAGACACAAACACCCCAAAGAGACAAACACAGACCAAAAAGACTCAAACAGCCCAAAGAGACACAAAAAGACCAAAAAGACTCAAACAGCCCAAAGAGACACACATAGCCCAAAGAAACACAAAAAGCCCAAAGAGACACAAACAGCCCAAAGAGACAAACACAGATCAAAAAGACTCAAACAGCCCAAAGAGACACACAGCCCAAAGAATCACACACAGCCCTAAGAGACACAAACAGCCAAAAGAAATACACATAGACCAAAATGACTCAAACAGCCCAAAGAGACACACAACACAGCCCAAAGAGACACACACAGCCCTAAGAGACACAAACAGCCAAAGAGACACACACAGCCCGAAGAGAAACACAACCCAAAGAGACAAACACAGACCAAAAAGAAACACAAGCCAAAGAGACAAACACAGACCAAAAAAAACTCAAACAGCCTAAAGAGACTAAAATTTTTTATTTCAACTCATCCACACGGGGTTTTCGCTAGCAGCTTGGCCCACCGTACAGCACTATAAGTACTCTAAGAGATTCTTCTGCCATCACCCCACCACTTATGTATTATACGGAAAGCATCGAAGAAGTAAAGCTATCCGTTATTACAATTCTTTTCTTGTCATCTACACCCCTCTTAGTATCAACTTCTTGGTATAGTATAACGTTAAACTATTTTAAATTGACAACACTGTCCAAACATCACTTGTGTATTATACAGTACACAATCATCCCATCTCCCCCAAACACTTTTCAGCCATTTCTTGTTAAAAGTTTTTATTTCAAGTCAATCACACGGGTTTTTCGCTAGCAAGTCGGCCCACAGTATAGCACTATAAGTACTCTAAGAGATCCTTCTGCCATCACCCTACCACTTATGTATTATACGGAACCCGTCGAAGAAGTAAAGCTATCCGTTATTACAATTCTTTTCTTGTCATCTAAACCCCTCTTAGTATCAACTTCTTCGTATAGTATAACGTTAAACTATTTTAAATTGACAACACTGTCCAAACATCACTTGTGTATTATACAGTACACAATCATCCCATCTCCCCCAAAATACTTTTCAGCCATTTCTTGTTAAAATTTTTTATTTCAAGTCAATCACACGGGTTTTTTCGCTAGCAAGTTGGCCCAGAGTACAGCACTATAAGTACTCTAAGAGATCCTTTTGCCATTACCCCACCACTTATGTATTATACGGAACCCGTCGAAGAAGTAAAGCTATCCGTTATTACAATTCTTTTCTTGTCATCTACACCCCTCTTAGTATCAACTTCTTCGTATCGTATAACGTTAAACTATTTTAAATTGACAACACTGTCCAAACATTACTTGTGTATTATACAGTACACAATCATCCCATCTCCCCCAAAACACTTTTCAGCCATTTTTTGTTAAAAATTTTTATTTAAAGTCAATCACACGGGTTTTTCGCTAGCAAGTGGGCCCACAGTACAGCACTATAAGTACTCTAAGAGATCCTTCTGCCATCACCCCACCACTTATATATTATACGGAACCCGTCGAAGAAGTAAAGCTATTCGTTATTACAATTCTTTGTAACCCGTCGAAGAAGTAAAGCTATTCGTTATTACAATTCTTTTCTTGTAATCTACACCCCTCTTAGTATCAACTTCTTCGTATAGTATAACGTTAAACTATTTTAAATTGACAACACTGTCCAAATATCACTTGTGTATTATACAGTACACTATCATCCCATCTCCCCCAAAACACTTTTCAGCCATTTTTTGTTAAAAATTTTTATTTCAAGTCAATCAAACGGGTTTTTCGCTAGCAAGTCGGCCCACAGTACAGCACTATAAGTACTCTAAGAGATCCTTCTGCCATCACCCCACCACTTTTGTATTATACGGAACCCGTCAAAGAAGTAAAGCTATCCGTTATTACAATTCTTTTCTTGTCATCTACACCCCTCTTAGTATCAACTTTTTCGTATAGTATAACGTTAAACTATTTTAAATTGACAACACTGTCCAAACATCACTTGTGTATTATACAGTACACAATCATCCCATCTCCCCCTAAACACTTTTCAGCCATTTCTTGTTAAAAATTTTTATTTCAAGTCAATCACACGGGTTTTTCGCTAGCAAGTCGGCCCACAGTACAGCACTATAAGTACTCTAAGAGATCCTTCTGCCATCACCCCACCACTTTTGTATTATACGGAACCCGTCGAAGAAGTAAAGCTATCCGTTATTACAATTCTTTTCTTGTCATCTACACCCCTCTTAGTATCAACTTCTTCGTATAGTATAACGTTAAACTATTTAAATTGACAACACTGTCCAAACATCACTTGCGTATTATACAGTGCACAATCATCCCACCTCCCCCAAAACACTTTTCAGCCATTTCTTGTTAAAAATTTTTATTTCAAGTTAATCACACGGGTTTTTCGCTAGCAAGTCGGGCCACAGTACAGCACTATAAGTACTCTAAGAGATCCTTCTGCCATCACCCCACCACTTATGTATTATACGGAACCCGTCGAAAAAGTAAAGCTTCGAGTTACATTCCAATCCGCAAATCCCTTACCCCTTTTTGGAAATGTCAATCAAACAATTCTGATTGTAGCGTCCAATTTTTTAATAACAAACTACTATCGAATTACACTCCAATCCGCAAATCCCTTGCCCCTTTTGGAAATGTCAATCAAACAATTCTGATTGCAAAATCCAATTTTTTAAAAACAAACTATTCTCGAGTTAAGGCAATCCTCCAAATAACATGCGTGCCCGCTCTATACCTACATTCTCGTGCAATTCTTATCAATAACAAAAAACCTGTGCAATTGACAACAATAATATAATCTTTGCCAGCTTTTAGAATGTTCACGTGTAAGTTTAGTGTCTCAGGCATGCCTGTGTGAGGGAGTACTGACTCTCTTTTAAAAGGTGTAGAGGGCCCGTAGAATAGTATGGGAATTCCTAGGGCCTCAAGCAAATCTATTTGAAAGGTGAAAAGTGCCCTAAGGGATGGCCTAGATAAAGATCATTCAACTTGATACATTTCAGTGGCTCCTAGGACCTCTATAGAACGTGGTTTCTATGGCCTCAAGCAAATAGCATGGTAATTCCTAGTGCTCTACGCAAATAGCATGGCGAGGTACTAAGGAACATGCTGTACGCAAATAGCATGGTAATTCCTAGTGCTGTACGTAAATTCCATAGATACACCCTACTGGTTAGTACGTCTCACATATGAGCTTCCGCGAGTAAATGGCATCTGATAAACCCCACTTTGTTGCCCTAATGAAGTTAGATCCTTCCCAGAATTTAGAAAACTACCCAAAGTATTATAACTCTTTAAAGCTACCCCTAGACCATTACTCTGTGAAATTCTTTTAAGTTTTTCACTTAGCCCGGGTACATATGGTAAGGAACAAAAAACATCCTTCTCCCGAGTTGTCTCAAAGACTTCCTTAGAAATCTCTAGAAACCTTTTTCTTCTTCTTGAAAAAGTCTGGTTAATTAACCACTCTGGATACATGTCGTTTATTAGTATTTTCCTTAGAAAAGACAACTCCTCAAAAATTTTGGAGAGCAAATACTAAAGATTCGGTCAGTTAAAGAAATAATCAAACCAATTTTTACTTGGCGAGCATGACCGGAACTATAAGACAAAAATCTATTGTTATTTGTCGGTTTTCTGTGAATTTTAAAATCCAGACTATTTTCATTTTTCAAAAGAAGAACATCAAGAAAAGGAAGTTTCCCATTCTCTTCTAATTCAACAGTAAACTTTAAATCCCCCCCCCCCAAACAATTAAGATGCTCCAAAAATCATTTTAATTCCTCCTCCCCATAATCCTATGCTGAAATTATATAATCCATATACCGGCCCCAAAAAATATGTTTAAAAAAATATGAATCTAACGCAATTGTTTCAATACTCTCCACAAAAATATTAGCTAATAAAGGGGCCCAAATAGGTAAGCCATTTATTTGCTCGAAATACTCCCCTCTGAATTGAAAAAAATAAGAGAACTTATTGTGCAACCTTACTAAATACATAATAACAGAAACTTCCAAATCTGTTTTGCCAACTACAAACAAGAGTTTGTATATCGCCTCCTTCTCTCACTGTAAAGGTCTAAAACCTACTGAGTCATTGGCACTTTATGGGAAACAAATTATATTACAAATATTTTCTTTTGTACTTAATATTAAAAGTAAATATTAAGGGATATTTACAAATACTATCATCAGGATTTTACATTTGTCAACACAAGAGGGCCCGTAGAATAGTATGGGAATTCCTAGGGTCTCAAGCAAATCTCTTTGAAAGGTGAAAAGTGCCCTAAGGGATGGCCTAGATAAAGTTCATTCAACTTGATACATTTCAGTGGCTCCTAGGACCTCTATAGAACGTGGTTTCTATGGCCTCAAGCAAATAGCATGGTAATTCCTAGTGCTCTACGCAAATAGCATGGCGAGGTACTAAGGAACGTGTTGTACGCAAATAGCATGGTAATTCCTAGTGCTGTACGTAAATTCCATAGATACACCCTACTGGTTAGTACGTCTCACATATGAGCTTCCGCGAATAAATGGCATCTGATAAACCCCACTTTGTTGCCCCAATGAAGTTAGATCCTTCCCAGAATTTATAAAACTACCCAAAGTATTATTACTCTTTAAAGCTACCCCTAGACCATTACTCTGTGAAATTCTTTTAAGTTTTTCACTTAGCCCGGGTACATATGGTAAGGAACAAAAAACATCCTTCTCCCAAGTTGTCTCAAAGACTTCCTTAGAAATCTCTAGAAACCTTTTTCTTCTTCTTGAAAAAGCCTGGTCAATTAACCACTCTGGATACATGTTGTTTATTAGTATTTTCCTTAGAAAAGACAACTCCTCAAAAATTTTGGATAGCAGATACTAAAGATTTGGTCAGTTAAAGAAATAATCAAACCAATTTTTACTTGGCGAGCGTGACCGGAACTATAAGACAAAAATCTTTTGTTATTTGTCGGTTTTCTGTGAATTTTAAAATCCAGACTATTTTCATTTTTCAAAAGAAAAACATCAAGAAAAGGAAGTTTCCCATTCTCTTCTAATTCAACAGTAAACTTTAAATCCCCCCCAAACAATTAAGATGCTCCAAAAATCATTTTAATTCCTCCTCCCTATAATCCTATGCTGAAATTATATAATCCATATACCGGCCCCAAAAAATATGTTTAAAAAAATATGAATCTAACGCAATTGTTTCAATACTCTCCACAAAAATATTAGCTAATAAAGGGGCCCAAATAGGTAAGCCATTTATTTGCTCGAAATACTCCCCTCTGAATTGAAAAAATTAAGAGAACTTATTGCGCAACCTTACTAAATACATAATAACAGAAACTTCCAAATCTGTTTTGCCAACTACAAACAAGAGTTTGTATATCGCCTCCTTCTCTCACTGTAAAGGTCTAAAACCTACTGAGTCATTGGCACTTTATGGGAAACAAATTATATTACAAATATTTTCTTTTGTACTTAATATTAAAAGTAAATATTAAAATTACTGTAAAATTTTGAACTGATTAGCTTTCAGCAATTAATATCATTATACATCAAATATTCAGCATCAATCTGAAGACCAAAAGGGATATTTACAAAAACTATCATCAGGATTTTACATTTGTCAACACAATTTCTTGGAGTCTACTTTTTTCTGAATTAGCAAAATTTGATTAAAACAAAACTACAAGTTTGAATTTAAGTGCGTCAGGGTGGATGCTTCATGGTTGAGTTTATTTATGCCCATATTAACGAAGTTCAGTTAACAGATAATTAAGCCTGAATTGGAGTGCATCAATCTGAAGACCAGAAGGGATATTTTCAGAAACAACCATGTGTTTGGTGGAATGATGGGCTTGGAGGGGGGCTAGTTGCCCTCCAATCACTTTCGACTATTAAAAAGGGCACTAGCCACTCCATTTTCCAATCGAATGAGCCCTTTTCTAAGTTTCTACGACAACTCCTTCGATACGAAGTGCCCGGCTGAAAAAAATAAAACACATTGTGCCCACATCGTTTTTTCAATATAAAACGAACAGAAATTACTCAAAAAATGTTTTACACAAAATAAGTTTTAATGAATAAGTTTAAATAAATGAAACCCAAAACAAACAGAAATTAAAATAAGTCAAACTCAAAACGACCAGAAATTAATCTGAGTAGGGTTCTAAACCGTATGCCTTCTAAAAGCCGCAATATAATTTGTATTTTACTGAAAAAAATTATTTTAAATGTTTTCACTTTTATAACTTAAGAAATAAAAAATTAATTAAGATTTTAAGGAATAATTATCAGCATATATATATTAAACTGACAATGCACATTTTTTTCAGTAAATTCATTTGAATTTTTCAGTAAAGTACAAATTATATTCTGGCTTTTAGAAAGCATAGGGTTTAGAACCCTACTCAGATTAATTTCTGCTCGTTTTGAGCTTGACTTATTTTAATTTCTGTTTGTTTTGGGTTTCTTTCTGTAAGTTTTTGAATTTGTTTCGAGCTTTTCAATTTTGTCGAATGAGTCAAATAAATACAGACAAACAACTAGGGTAAAATCGAAGTAAAATTTCAGACATCTCTTGAAGAAGTTCGTCCTGGTCCATTCTTGACAAATACCAGAGTCTGAATAGAAGACGATGTTGCTGAAAAAACCGAAGTTACTTATCCTCTCAGGTCTCACGCGGTCGACTTTGGTGAAAGAAAAAAAATACATTGGAAGAATTTCGAAGTTCAGAAATTGATCACAAAGAAAGACTAGGAGTCAGCAATACCTTCGCTATTCTTTTTTGTATTATTGACTGTACCGAGGTAGCAAAAAAACTTACACTTGAAGTTAAGTTGGATTCCTTCACTAAGGAATCAGACTCTGCAATACATGCGCTAGACATAGGGTGATCAATCAGCAAATATGAAACTAGACCTATTAATCACTCAGAAAAATTCATTTCTCAGAAAGTGTCAAGAATGGAAGGAGTAGAATCTGAAGCCGAAAGTTTACAGCAAGCTGGAATCGTATAAGTTGAGCAAAATCCCTGGCTCAAGAAAAAAAAATCAAAACTCAGAAATGCTGAAGCTTATTAAACAAGGACCATTTCAGCCAAAAATCAATTTTCCAAAAAACCTGGGAATCCAATCCGAGAGTTCCGAACACCAGTTGCGGTCTGTTAGAAACTCGTACAATAAGTACCCGTACCTAGAGTATAATGTCAAGTAAGATTCAGCCTACTTCTTTGCCTATTCGTTGTTTCCAACTAGACCTGGCCGTGAATACAGAAACAAAGATTTTCATTTATAACATGAACTAGAAGCTGGCACAAAATGCGAAGCTAGGGTGCCAAGGCTGAAATGTTCGTTACTCACTTCCAATCAAATGACCACAAAGCTTCTGTAAATGGTGTTACTTGTTTTATAGAGATAGATTATTGCCAAGCCTAGTTAATACGGAGAAAGTAATGAAATAGAAAGTTTACCACTCTAGGTAAACAAGGGCTGGCATTTCGTGGGAAGAATCTTGACGGGAAATTCACGTTGAGCTAGCCAATCTTCAGCCAAGACACAACATCGAAATGGACCATTGAATGAAAAACCAGACGAAGTCGCATGTCACCAGCTAATTGTCAGGTAATGGCCAAAATAAATTAATTGCGATTGTTCGAACAGAGCTAGTTCAAAAATCGTAGCAGAAGTTAATGAAGCTGACATCTTTGGCATCTTCGAAGACGAAACATCCCCTGCCAGCCATGAAGTGTTTAGCTGTAGGTGTACGGTAGGCCTACATTGATAGAGAGGGATCCGCTAAAGATCGTTTACTTGTCATTGTGGATTCTGAGTCAAAGAAAGGAGCCGATATAGCAGAAGCAATTCTACGAGTTTTATGAAAGGCTCGTATCAATGTAGAAAAACTGGCATTTCAATGCTACGATTTTGCAAGTAACATATGTGGTCGCGTCAATGGAACACAAACTCTAATTTCCAAGACGTTAGGAAGGAATATTCAATATTTCTGATGCATAGCACACAGAGGGAATATTGTCGTTTTTTGCAGAGATTTACAAAAGCGCTGGAAGTATCATTGAGCTTGCCGAGTTGTTCTCTCTAGCGAATTAGAACAGATGAGGGTTGCCTTTAGTTTACAGAGCATTCTTTTTTGCAGAAACTAGTGCAGCATTGGCCGAAGGTGAACGAATATTTACCAAGATGAAAAACGTCAAGAACAGATTGAGGTTAACCATTGGAAACGATTGACTTGACTATCTTATGCTTATGATGTCAGAAAAAGACCTGCTGGAAAAAAATTGGCCTCAACCTACTTATAGAAAAGTGAAAAGTTGAAAAGCCACGCAGCCTTAAGGTTTAGCTTATCTTCTTTGTCTTGACTTTTCTTTTATACCTGAGTTTTTCTCTACATTATATGACAATATTCCGCAACTATTAAACATCATTTTAACATCTCAAAAGCGAAATAACAAATATTAGCTGTCGTCAGCACCTACCCGAATTTGTCGACATATTTGGGAAAGCCCTCCCCCCAAAAAAAGGTAAAAGGCTAGTGACGCCCCTGTCTCTAAATTCGCGTTGAGAGATTTTTAAGAACTGGTGATAAGGATAGAGGTAGCACCAGGGTTGCATCTTCATACAGCAGTCCTACAATAACACTATACAAACAGATTCATCAACAGACTCATATCAATATCCACATATACTTTCTGGCTTCTGATTCACTACAATATTTACCAACCATCAAATAAATTGTTAGGTTGACATCAATCCTTTTGATGGATAATCGGTAGTTTTTGAAATGATTGTCTAAAAATGGCTGTCATTTACGATTAATCTTATTTATCTGTACTTTAGCTCATTTTGGCACATTTTTACGGCTACAGATAAACTGAAACTGCGTTCACTGTACTAAAAGTATGCTAAGTTTTTGCTGTGGTTACGACCATGGGCCGCAACAGGTATCTTACGTGCCAGTATGGTGTTACCAATCCCGTAGAAGCGGTTCTGTGGCAAATTGATCGAAATAATTTGTCAAATCCCACCCGTGTGCCAAGTCCCACCCGTGGGATACCTGAAGGGGCGTCCTGAGGCTCATTTTATTGGGGGGCGATCTTCGTAAATTTTACCGAATTGCTACCTTATTTATGCCGAATCTTCTGCAGAAATCAAGAATTTTGCTAAATTTTGACCGATTTTGCAAAATGTTACCGAATTGCTACCTCATTTATGCCAAATTTTCTGCAGAAATCAAGAATTTTGCTATATTTCGGCCGATTATGCAAAATTTCTGCGAAAATTTTCACCTTCGGCGAAACTTTTACCGAATTCCAAAAAGGTTGGGGGTGGGGGGCGACGCGCCCCTCCCCGCCCCCCTCGGGACGCCCCTGGCTACCTGTGGGGTAGTTTGCGTTTGTATCTGGTTATTGTGTTTTTGTTTTGTTTATGTCAGAAAATTTTATGTCTTTTGTTTGCTTTTGAGTTCAATTTCTTTTTTCATCCATTCATTCATAAGATTTTTAATGGAAAGGGCAGTCTTATAAACTTTGTAGGAAGCTCATTTGATTGGAAAATGAAAGTTGTAGTTCCATCTTTAAGAGTAAAAAGTTATCGGAAGCAAGCAGGGCCGTTACTAGCCAAAATGTTTGAAGGAGGATGGGACAAGAGATTTTACAGACTGGCAGGTCATTTTAGAGACTTTTCTCAAAAATTAGCATAATGTCCGTTTCGAATACAATACGTAAAATCTATGGAAGAGCCGGTAAAACCGCTGCATTTACCAACCGAGATTCAGATTTCGGTACATACCATATCACTATTGTAATATTATTTATTTAACCTAATGGAAAATTGTGGTAGCATCTGTAAAATCACGGCAGGAGTCAGTAAAACTGCTGCGTTTACCGATCAAGTTCGAAATTACTGTAGATAGCATGTCCGTATTTTCGTGGTCTTTATTGTACCGAATAAAGAATTTTAGCGGCTTCGGAAAAATTGGGGCGTGAAGCACCCCGATTTTATCGACTTCTTTTTTAAACCGAGTGACCAAAAACATTGGGGAGGGGGTCATTCCCCCTCCCCATATTGGACGGCCCAAAGGGCAAGTTTGCCCCCCCCCCCCTCACCTTCACGTATTCTTTTCTTCAAATACATCCGGTCAAAATTTTGAGATAGACATTTTGTTAAAAATAATTGGAATTTCACATAACAATCACCGAGCCATATAGGTGTCGTGAAGAAAGTTCCAGAAGACCATGATGGTTATTCACTGAAAGCACTAATTCCATACGCAACAAAATACTACAGTGTGGAAACTCTGGAGTTTACAAAAATTCTTTGAGTCCCGAAATGAACTTGAGACCTTCCTTCGGGAATCTGTGAAAGTGCACTGAAAGGCTACCAGCCGAAGAATTCATATTTTTACCTAGAAGATGCTATGAGTGTCATACAGTCAGTCTCTGAGACGCAGACTGCACAAAACAGCCGAAATACTCTCAGTGTGGATCGACAGGGCACGTCTCTGACCGCAATAGTAAGTGCAAAGAGCTGGCAGTCTGTTTAAATAGCAATATGAGGGGTCATATCTCTTGTATTTTACAGTGCCCGGTGAATAAGCCCACTAAGTTTACAACAAAAGTTGCTCATTCATTAATACAGTGAACCTGATATCCTGGAACATTAATTGCAATTTCGCTGAAAGACATCCGGTAATATTTGAATTTTTGAAGTCAACTTGTATTGTTTGAATCCAAGAGCATTTTTCTAGTGTAAACTAGCAGTCCCTACATTAGCAATTGAAAAACAAATAACATGTTTTAATAATAAAATAAATAACCATCCATGGAAGAAGATTTTACTACAATACTAAATGTATTTACCGTAATATTATTTTCTGTCTTATTGCTTTATTGTTAACTGTTCTTATTTTTTTATTTTGCTACAATAATAAATATATTTACCGAGATATTATTTTCTGTTTTATAGTGCTCTCTTCTATTGTTTTACCGTATATAGTTTTCTTGAAGTTTGTGTAAATAGCAGTGTGTAGAAGTTTGTACCTCAGTTCTGTTTTCATAAAAGTTTGCTTTTCTTTCTTTTTCTTTGTATACTCCGTCGCTTTTGTTTGTCTTGATGGGTTAAAAATAAAATCATAATAATACCTCTGTCATTGACATAACCCCAGAGCCTGGAGATAAGGATTGTAAATTATGTATCAAAGGCTCATAAGGCTCTTATGGGAGTGCTGCGATTAGAAGTTTTAGAGGCGGCTCATTTCATTGGAAAATAAAAGTTTATAGTTCCCTTTTTTAAAGTCAAACGTAATTGGAGGGCAAATAGCCTCCTCCCCAGCTCTCTTTTTCCCTAATACATCTATTCAAAATTTTGAGATTTCTATTTTGTTCAAAATTGTCCACAGATCATATCAAAATGCCTGTGGGGTGGACAAAACACCCCAGAGCCCGGAGACAAGGGTTGTAAGGTATAACCTGGGGTTATATGGGGTTTTTATTGAAGGAGTTGTCGTATAAACTTTGGAGGAGGTTCATTTGATTGGAAATGGAAAGCTTTAGTTGCCTTTGTAAGAGTCATAAGTGATCATAGGCCAACCAGCCCCCTACGCCTTTCTTTCACCAATTGCGTAGGATCAAAAGTTTGATATAGCCATTTTGTTCAAAATAGTTCAAAGATCATATAATAGTGCTTCCAGGGAGGGCAAAACCCAACTGTGTGCTTCCAAGGTGTTGTCTCAAACAGTCCTGGACAACAACTAATAAATGAAACTGAATATCTAATATATAATTAAATTAATTGCTGAAAGCTCAGCAGTTCCAAGATTTTATTTCAATGTAATTTTCATTTTTGTTTTCAATGTTGTAAATACAAAAGAAAATTTTTGTAAAATAGTTCGTTTCCAGCAGAGCGCAAATGTAGGCTTTGGACTTAAGTATTTGTAACATTTAACTGTCAATTCACATTCATTTATTTCATTTCAGTAAAGTGCAAATTATGTTCTGGTCCTTAGAAGGCATGACTGGTGTCAGTTCTACTTTCATTTCTGTTTGTTTTGGGTTTCAATTATTCAACGAAAGTAATTTGTGGCAGTTCTACCCTTTGACAATTACTTGAATTTATTTTTGATCATTTTGGGTTTAATAAAGCTCTTTACTCTTCTTTGAAAAACTTATTTTGTAGAAAAAAAATTTTAAATTGTTTTCTTATTCGTTTATTATTGGTATTGACATTTTCATGGAAAAAGAAAATGATTATATTTTTTCATTTTTTTTATTAGAATTCATAGTTTGACTTAGTATTTCTACGTTTGAGATGATTTTTCTTCGCCCTTTTCACTCTTTTGAAAATCTTGAAACATTTAGCAGTTTTTAATTAAGTTTTATATTTTTTCGAGTTGATGTGCAAAAGAAAACTTAATACCATTCCCCAAAAAGTATACCCATGCCCTTTGACCACCTGGATAAACTTACAATATTTTGATTTAGTTAAATTATAAGAGCAGAAGTAGTATAAGTAGTAGCCTGAAATTTTCAACTTAATGCCCTAAGTCGTTCCATTTTCCTGTGTTATTGCTGAGATGCCTTATTGGCAACCAGCATATACACAGTGTCTTTTGATTTAGTTATAAAGCAACATCAAGTTTTAAAGGATAATGTGCAAATTGCGTAACTCTGGAGAGTTGACTTGCCCAATATCCCTAGAGACACAGTTACTGAATCTTGCAACTATGCTGATGAAATTAGTTGTATCAAAATTTTGATTGGATGTGTTCACAAAATTAACAGGCTTCGGGAGAGGGCTTGTTTTCAACCAATCAGTTTTGGCTCTTAAGAAAGGCACTAGAACTTTTAATTTTTAAATCGGATAAGTTCTTAAAAGTTTCGATGATATTACTATCTATGGTAGATAGCAATATGGCTATGTGGACGTGCGCTGGGTTGAGAATTCTTTGTCCAAGTGGTACGGGTTTGATCCTTGGCGTGATCAGTTATTTGGTCTGGGACGAGGGTCAGTGGTGTGACTTTGTAGGCTCAGCCAGAGCTAACCCAGTTCTAAATGGGTACCTGAAGAAATCTGGGGAAGATATGCAGGAAGGGCGTGCGGAAGCACAGGATGGCTGGCCCCCAACCCCCCCCCCCCCCTTGCACTAGCTGGCTGAAGGGCCACGAAACAGAGATCAGCACCGCCGGTTTGGACTTAAAAGGGTCTAGTGCCGTCAGACTTACTTACTATCTATGATAGTGATGCACTGCTTATGCTTTTGCTTTATATGTCCTTTTGAAAACCTTCGTCCAAACAGTTTTATCGTTTAATTAAAAATCCCCCAATAATCGTTCCCTAAAAGTTTCACCTTAATACCCTTGCCACCATTAGATGCAGCAATCGCAGCTGTAGCATTAATAGTATACACATAGTCCCTTCTGACAATTTAAAAATCAGTCACAACTTACCCTGAAAGATCCAACTTAACTGTTCTTTAGATATTGCCGTATCACTCTTTTGACAATACTTGTCACCCTTTCTTCTTTTTACCAATAGCTCGAGTAGCAGTAGTTGAAGTAGCAGAATTAGTAGTTATAGCCTTAGCTATAATAGCAGTAGTAATAGTGCCACCAGTAAGAGTAGCAGTATTACGAGTAGAAGCATTAGTATCAGGATGTAAACGTTTTCTTTTGGTTAGTTCAACATCACCCACAACATGCCCTGTGACTTTCGATTCCACGCACCAAACTGTTCCTAAAATATTGCTGACATCGAAGTCGCCGCGTGCAAACCTCGTATCTTCATAAAACCTAGGAGGTTGGGAGTTACACAAAAAAAAAACATAAAAATCATTGGAATGTGCTGATATAGTTTTTATCAGTATCTGGGGTAAGTTTGTTTATGAGACAGTACATACGTGGTTTGCTTCAGTAGCGTTTCATTTATACAAGGTGGGAAACAAGCCGCTTTCGCTCATACGAGGTTTGTAACGATTCGAAATTTTTTTTTTTGTAATTAGGCTATCGTGAGGGTTTATCTAACAGCAAGACACCGTTCTAACAGACGACGGCAGCATGTAGACGCTATACAGCACTTCGGCTAGACACAACTACATGGTTAGACCGCCTGAACCTACAGAAGAAGGATCGCCTGTAGCTTGTTCAGCAGCGAATGGATGGAGAGTCGCTGGTGCTTCTTTTTCAGTATGCCCCAGAATAGAGTTTTGATTTTTGGCAGACTACAGAATATGCGAAGTAAAACTGCGCAAACCGTTGTTAGATTTATTAACACGACTAAACTAAGTCGAGCACGACTTTATATGAAACGTATTCGAGATGAGTAACAATGTTGATCAAAAAGCTGCTGAACAGTTGTTGTCCCTCTGTATGAGTGTGAACCCAGGTGTTGTCAAAAGCGTTGTCTTAATAGGTGTACTAACGCTCCTTAAGGTGTATCAACACGATTAGTCACCAGTGCTACGGTGCAGTGGCGTGGCTCACAAAAAGTAGAACCGTATTCAACTTAGCGTTATTACTCGGAAAATGTGTCTACACAGATTTAGCAGTTTTGATTGCTGCACCTTAACGCATGTTAGTACGCCAACTAAGTACGGCAAGGCATGGTACCTTTCATTAACAAAAACGGCAAATATTCAAATATTTTTTTTATTTTTCAAATTTGATTAGAAATAAACTCAAAATCACATTGTCACTGAGCTCTTTTTTGAAATGAATATGAAAAGTCATAGAAAAATCAAAAGTTTTTTTCAACGTGAGTAAGAAAAAAACGCATGGCCTCTGGGCTATTTTTGAAATTAAATTAAGAAAAAAACACATTGCTTTTCTCAAAAGTAGGTAAGAAAAAACTAGCATTCCTTAAAGCAATGTTTAACAGCCTTTAGCTTGAATCCCAACACAGAAACCATGGCAGTCTTTCGGTAACACCAGTAGCAGATCCAGCAGATCACGTAGTTTGGCTGGGTCTACAGCCAATTTCGTATCATGGAGCTGAAGAATTTCACTCTTTGGTTTCTTCATTTTTTTTTATTTGTTTTGGAAAAACCTCCCACTCATCACCATGGCACAGTTTGTACTTGACGAGCATTCCTGGACTATACTTGTAAGCAACCAATTCATACAACTGTGCGATCACCCCTATTCTTGAACCTGGGCGATAGTCAGGAAAATACTTCAAATCAGAAAAATCACTGAAAAAGTCGTGATCAGCTTGTATCAAGTGATACGGGAATGGATTCTTACGAGCTGAGCTTATCTCGAACGCATACCCAGATGGAAGATAAATATCGTGATCTTGGCAGTGAACTTCAATTTCTTTATGCACGCTGTCGCAATCCATTTGCGTATGCCCCTTCCTTTTTCAAGATATTTCTGAACTATTGTAATGTTTTTCTTACATGCATAGTTTACCAAAGCATTTGATTGAACACTATTCCGATTTTGGTAACTACAACTATCACTCAACAAGATAATCGTCTCTGCATTAAGCTAAACTCTGCGCAAGTCGTCCAGTCTTTTTACAACGCAAGTAGCGAATTCTGAGGCATTCAACTGTTCTTCCATCTTGTCCCACATTATATTCACCGCGTCGAAAGAGACTAGGTCGTATGAAGTCCAGTTGTGAATGACATCTTTTCTTCTGTAGTAAAGGGATGAAGCCTTAATTTAGGGACATAAAAGGGTCGAATAAAAATCGTTTGTCTCGACAACAATTCTGCCTGAAATCTTACTAGCATTATCTTTTCTTTCTTCTTGGGAGACCTAGCATGTTCTTTACGTGTCAAGTGTCACTGATTTGCTTCCTCATTAGAATTTCCAAGCTTGTATGTAATAAAAACAACAAACTGGTCTTCCTTTGGTTTGAAAATTGCCAAACCTTTGGCTTTTAAAATATCTCTGAACGCATCGATGCCAACAGTATCTTTTCAAAGCTTCTCTGCTTCTGTCTGGTAAGCAGAGAAGACTTTAGTCAAAGATCCAAAGAGATACTCAATATATTTCTTAGAATCCTGGGACCTACAATAGTGTGAGGGAATTGGTAGATCTTCCAAGATTTTCAGGGCAAACTCCCTACGTTCTGCAAAACCAGCGAATTTTCTTGTCTCCATACATGGCAAGTTTGATGGGTGATAATGATCACTTTACTGGTGAATGCCCACTGCTGCAGTAGCTGATGTCCAAACATCACTTGTGTATTATACAGTACACAATCATCCCATCTCCCCCAAAACACTTTTCAGCCATTTCTTGTTAAAAATTTTTATTTCAAGTCAATCACACGGGTTTTTTCGCTAGCAAGTCGGCCCACAGTACAGCACTATAAGTACTCTAAGAGATCCTTCTGCCATCACCCCATCACTTTTGTATTATACGGAACCCGTCGAAGAAGTAAAGCTTCGAGTTATTACAATTCTTTTCTTGTCATCTACACCCCTCTTAGTATCAACTTCTTCGTATAGTATAACGTTAAACTATTTTAAATTGACAACACTGTCCAAACATCACTTGTGTATTATACAGTGCACAATCATCCCACCTCCCCCAAAACACTTTTCAGCCATTTCTTGTTAAAAATTTTTATTTCAAGTTAATCACACGGGTTTTTCGCTAGCAAGTCGGGCCACAGTACAGCACTATAAGTACTCTAAGAGATCCTTCTGCCATCACCCCACCACTTATGTATTATACGGAACCCGTCGAAAAAGTAAAGCTTCGAGTTACATTCCAATCCGCAAATCCCTTACCCCTTTTTGGAAATGTCAATCGAACAATTCTGATTGTAGCGTCCAATTTTTTAATAACAAACTACTATCGAATTACACTCCAATCCGCAAATCCCTTACCCCTTTTTGGAAATGTCAAACAAACAATTCTGATTGCAACATCCAATTTTTTAAAAACAAACTATTCTCGAGTTAAGGCAATCCTCCAAATAACATGCGTGCCCGCTCTATACCTACATTCTCGTGCAATTCTTATCAATAACAAAAAACCTGTGCAATTGACAACAATAATGTAATCTTTGCCAGCTTTTAGAATGTTCACGTGTAAGTTTAGTGTCTCAGGCATGCCTGTGTGAGGGAGTACTGACTCTCTTTTAAAAGGTGTAGAGGGCCCGTAGAATAGTATGGGAATTCCTAGGGCCTCAAGCAAATCTCTTTGAAAGGTGAAAAGTGCCCTAAGGGATGGCCTAGATAAAGTTCATTCAACTTGATACATTTCAGTGGCTCCTAGGACCTCTATAGAACGTGGTTTCTATGGCCTCAAGCAAATAGCATGGTAATTCCTAGTGCTGTACGCAAATAGCATGGCGAGGTACTAAGGAACGTGCTGTACGCAAATAGCATGGTAATTCCTAGTGCTGTACGTAAATTCCATTGATACACCCTACTGGTTAGTACGTCTCACATATGAGCTTCCGCGAGTAAATGGCATCTGATAAACCCCACTTTGTTGCCCTAATGAAGTTAGATCCTTCCCAGAATTTAGAAAACTACCCAAAGTATTATAACTCTTTAAAGCTACCCCTAGACCATTACTCTGTGAAATTCTTTTAAGTTTTTCACTTAGCCCGGGTACATATGGTAAGGAACAAAAAACATCCTTCTCCCGAGTTGTCTCAAAGACTTCCTTAGAAATCTCTAGAAACCTTTTTCTTCTTCTTGAAAAAGTCTGGTTAATTAACCACTCTGGATACATGTTGTTTATTAGTATTTTCCTTAGAAAAGACAACTCCTCAAAAATTTTGGAGAGCAAATACTAAAGATTCGGTCAGTTAAAGAAATAATCAAACCAATTTTTACTTGGCGAGCATGACCGGAACTATAAGACAAAAATCTATTGTTATTTGTCGGTTTTCTGTGAATTTTAAAATCCAGACTATTTTCATTTTTCAAAAGAAGAACATCAAGAAAAGGAAGTTTCCCATTCTCTTCTAATTCAACAGTAAACTTTAAACCCCCCCCCCCCCCAAACAATTAAGATGCTCCAAAAATCATTTTAATTCCTCCTCCCCATAATCCTATGCTGAAATTATATAATCCATATACCGGCCCCAAAAAATATGTTTAAAAAAATATGAATCTAACGCAATTGTTTCAATACTCTCCACAAAAATATTAGCTAATAAAGGGGCCCAAATAGGTAAGCCATTTATTTGCTCGAAATACTCCCCTCTGAATTGAAAAAAATAAGAGAACTTATTGCGCAACCTTACTAAATACATAATAACAGAAACTTCCAAATCTGTTTTGCCAACTACAAACAAGAGTTTGTATATCGCCTCCTTCTCTCACTGTAAAGGTCTAAAACCTACTGAGTCATTGGCACTTTATGGGAAACAAATTATATTACAAATATTTTCTTTTGTACTTAATATTAAAAGTAAATATTAAAATTACTGTAAAATTTTGAACTGATTAGCTTTCAGCAATTAATATCATTATACATCAAATATTCAGCATCAATCTGAAGACCAAAAGGGATATTTACAAAAACTATCATCAGGATTTTACATTTGTCAACACAATTTCTTGGAGTCTACTTTTTTCTGAATTAGCAAAATTTGATTAAAACAAAACTACAAGTTTGAATTTAAGTGCGTCAGGGTGGATGCTTCATGGTTGAGTTTATTTATGCCCATATTAACGAAGTTCAGTTAACAGATAATTAAGCCTGAATTGGAGTGCATCAATCTGAAGACCAGAAGGGATATTTTCAGAAACAACCATGTGTTTGGTGGAATGATGGGCTTGGAGGGGGCTAGTTGCCCTCCAATCACTTTCGACTTTTAAAAAGGGCACTAGCCACTCCATTTTCCAATCGAATGAGCCCTTTTCTAAGTTTCTACGACAACTCCTTCGATACGAAGTGCCCGGCTGAAGAAAATAAAACACATTGTGCCCACATCGTTCTTTACTTAGGCAGCGCTAGTGCGCTGCCTATGAAAAAGACTATGTCAATATAAAACGAACAGAAATTACTCAAAAAAGTTTTTACACAAAATAAGTTTTAATGAATAAGTTTAAATAAATGAAACCCAAAACAAACAGAAATTAAAATAAGTCAAACTCAAAACAACCAGAAATTAATCTGAGTAAGGTTCTAAACCGTATGCCTTCTAAAAGCCGCAATATAATTTGTATTTTCCTGAAAAAAATTATTTTAAATGTTTTCACTTTTATAACTTAAGAAATAAAAAATTAATTAAGATTTTAAGGAATAATTATCAGCATATATATATTAAACTGACAATGCACATTTTTTTCAGTAAATTCATTTGAATTTTTCAGTAAAGTACAAATTATATTCTGGCTTTTAGAAAGCATAGGGTTTAGAACCTTACTCAGATTAATTTCTGCTCGTTTTGAGCTTGACTTATTTTAATTTCTGTTTGTTTTGGGTTTCTTTCTGTAAGTTTTTGAATTTGTTTCGAGCTTTTCAATTTTGTCGAATGAGTCAAATAAATACAGACAAACAACTAGGGTAAAATCGAAGTAAAATTTCAGACATCTCTTGAAGAAGTTCGTCCTGGTCCATTCTTGACAAATACCAGAGTCTGAATAGAAGACGATGTTGCTGAAAAAATCGAAGTTACTTATCCTCTCAGGTCTCACGCGGTCGACTTTGGTGAAAGAAAAAAAATACATTGGAAGAATTTCGAAGTTCAGAAATTGATCACAAAGAAAGACTAGGAGTCAGCAATACCTTTGCTATTCTTTTTTGTATTATTGACTGTACCGAGGTAGCAAAAAAACTTACACTTGAAGTTAAGTTGGATTCCTTCACTAAGGAATCAGACTCTGCAATACATGCGCTAGACATAGGGTGATCAATCAGCAAATATGAAACTAGACCTATTAATCACTCAGAAAATTCATTTCTTAGAAAGTGTCAAGAATGGAAGGAGTAGAATCTGAAGCCGAAAGTTAACAGCAAGCTGGAATCGTATAAGTTGAGCAAAATCCCTGGCTCAAGAAAAAAAAAAATCAAAACTCAGAAATGCTGAAGCTTATTAAACAAGGACCATTTCAGCCAAAAATCAATTTTCCAAAAAACCTGGGAATCCAATCCGAGAGTTCCAAACACCAGTTGCGGTCTGTTAGAAACTCGTACAATAAGTACCCGTGCCTAGAGTATAATGTCAAGTAAGATTTAGCCTACTTCTTTGCCTATTCGTTGTTTCCAACTAGACCTGGCCGTGAATACAGAAACAAAGATTTTCATTTATAACATGAACTAGAAGCTGGCACAAAATGCGAAGCTAGGGTGCCAAGGCTGAAATGTTCGTTACTCACTTCCAATCAAATGACCACAAAGCTTCTGTAAGTGGTGTTACTTGTTTTATAGAGATAGATTATTGCCAAGCTTAGTTAATACGGAGAAAGTAATGAAATAGAAAGTTTACCACTCTAGGTAAACAAGGGCTGGCATTTCGTGGGAAGAATCTTGACGGGAAATTCACGTTGAGCTAGCCAATCTTCAGCCAAGACACAAATCGAAATGGACCATTGAATGAAAAACCAGACGAAGTCGCATGTCACCAGCTAATTGTCGGGTAATGGCCAAAATTAATTAATTGCGATTGTTCGAACAGAGCTAGTTCAAAAATCGTAGCAGAAGTTAATGAAGCTGACATCTTTGGCATCTTCGAAGACGAAACATCCCCTGCCAGCCATGAAGTGTTTAGCTGTAGGTGTACGGTAGGCCTACATTGATAGAGAGGGATCCGCTAAAGATCGTTTACTTGTCATTGTAGATTCTGAGTCAAAGAAAGGAGCCGATATAGCAGAAGCAATTCTACGATTTTTATGAAAGGCTCGTATCAATGTAGAAAAACTGGCATTTCAATGCTACGATTTTGCAAGTAACATATGTGGTCGCGTCAATGGAACACAAGCTCTAATTTCCAAGACGTTAGGAAGGAATATTCAATATTTCTGATGCATAGCCCACAGAGGGAATATTGTCGTTTTTTGCAGAGATTTACAAAAGCGCTGGAAGTATCATTGAGCTTGCCGAGTTGTTCTCTCTAGCGAATTAGAACAGATGAGGGTGGCCTTTAGTTTACAGAGCATTCTTTTTTGCAGAAACTAGTGCAGCATTGGCCGAAGGTGAACGAATATTTACCAAGATGAAAAACGTTAAGAACAGATTGAGGTTAACCATTGGAAACGATTGATTTGACTATCTTATGCTTATGATGTCAGAAAAAGACCTGCTGGAAAAAAATTGGCCTCAACCTACTTATAGAAAAGTGAAAAGTTGAAAAGCCACGCAGCCTTAAGGTTTAGCTTATCTTCTTTGTCTTGACTTTGCTTTTATACCTGAGTTTTTCTCTACATTATATGACAATATTCCGCAACTATTAAACATCATTTTAACATCTCAAAAGCGAAATAACAAATATTAGTTGTCGTCAGCACCTACCCGAATTTGTCGGCATATTTGGGAAAGCCCTCCCCCCCAAAAAAGGTAAAAGGCTAGTGACGCCCCTGTCTCTAAATTCGCGTTGAGAGATTTTTAAGAACTGGTGATAAGGATAGAGGTAGCACCAGGGTTGCATCTTCATACAGCAGTCCTACAATAACACTATACAAACAGATTTATCAACAGACTCATATCAACATCCACATATACTTTCTGGTTTCTGATTCACCACAATATTTACCAACCATCAAATAAATTGTTAGGTTGACATCAATCCTTTTGATGGATAATCGGTAGGTTTTGAAATGATTGTCTAAAAATGGCTGTCATTTACGATTAATCTTATTTATCTGTACTTTAGCTCATTTTGGCACATTTTTACGGCTACAGATAAACTGAAACTGCGTTCACTGTACTAAAAGGATGCTAAGTTTTTGCTGTGGTTACCACCATGGGCCGCAACAGGTATCTTACGTGCCAGTATGGTGTTACCAATCCCGTAGAAGCGGTTCAGTGGCAAATTGATCGAAATAATTTGTCAAATCCCACCCGTGTGCCAAGTCCCACCCGTGGGATACCTGAAGGGGCGTCCTGAGGCTCATTTTATTGGGGGGCGATCTTCGTAAATTTTACCGAATTGCTACCCGATTTATGCCGAATCTTCTGCAGAAATCAAGAATTTTGCTAAATTTTGACCGATTTTGCAAAATGTTACCGAATTGCTACCTCATTTATGCCAAATTTTCTGCAGAAATCAAGAATTTTGCTATATTTCGGCCGATTATGCAAAATTTCTGCGAAAATTTTCACCTTCGGCGAAACTTTTACCGAATTCCAAAAAGGTTGGGGGTGGGGGGCGACGCGCCCCTTCCCGCCCCCTCGGGACGCCCCTGGCTACCTGTGGGGTAGTTTGCGTTTGTATCTGGTTATTGTATCTGGTTAATTTAAAAAAAAAATTAAATTGTTTTCTTATTCGTTTATTATTGGCATTGACATTTTCATGGAAAAAGAAAATGATTATATTTTTTCATTTTTTTATTAGAATTCATAGTTTGACTTAGTATTTCTACGTTTGAGATGATTTTTCTTCGCCCTTTTCACTCTTTTGAAAATCTTGAAACATTTAGCAGTTTTTAATTAAGTTTTATATTTTTTCGAGTTGATGTGCAAAAGAAAACTTAATACCATTCTCCAAAAAGTATACCCATGCCCTTTGACCACCTGGATAAACTTACAATATTTTGATTTAGTTAAATTATAAGAGCAGAAGTAGTATAAGTAGTAGCCTGAAATTTTCAACTTAATGCCCTAAGTCGTTCCATTTTCCTGTGTTATTGCTGAGATGCCTTATTGGCAACCAGCATATACACAGTGTCTTTTCATTTAGTTATAAAGCAACATCAAGTTTTAAAGGATAATGTGCAAATTGCGTAACTCTGGAGAGTTGACTTGCCCAATATCCCTAGAGACACAGTTACTGGATCTTGCAACTATGCTGATGAAATTGGTTGTATCAAAATTTTGATTGGATGTGTTCACAAAATTAACAGGCTTCGGGAGAGGGCTTGTTTTCAACCAATCAGTTTTGGCTCTTAAGAAAGGCACTAGAACTTTTAATTTTTAAATCGGATAAGTTCTTAAAAGTTTCGATGATATTACTATCTATGGTAGATAGCAATATGGCTATGTGGACGTGCGCTGGGTTGAGAATTCTTTGTCCAAGTGGTACGGGTTTGATCCTTGGCGTGATCAGTTATTTGGTCTGGGACGAGGGTCAGTGGTGTGACTTTGTAGGCTCAGCCAGAGCTAACCCAGTTCTAAATGGGTACCTGAAGAAATCTGGGGAAGATATGCAGGAAGGGCGTGCGAAAGCACAGGATGGCTGGCCCCCAACCCCCCCCCCCCTTGCACTAGCTGGCTGAAGGGCCACGAAACAGAGATCAGCACCGTCGGTTTGGACTTAAAAGGGTCTAGTGCCGTCAGACTTACTTACTATCTATGATAGTGATGCACTGCTTATGCTTTTGCTTTATATGTCCTTTTGAAAACCTTCGTCCAAACAGTTTTATCGTTTAATTAAAAATCCCCCAATAATCGTTCCCTAAAAGTTTCACTTTAATACCCTTGCCACCATTAGATGCAGCAATCGCAGCTGTAGCATTAATAGTATACACATAGTGCCTTCTGACTATTTAAAAATCAGTCACAACTTACCCTGAAAGATCCAACTTAACCGTTCTTTAGATATTGCCGTATCACTCTTTTGACAATACTTGTCACCCTTTCTTCTTTTTACCAATAGCTCGAGTAGCAGTAGTTGAAGTAGCAGAATTAGTAGTTATAGCCTTAGCTATAATAGCAGTAGTAATAGTGCCACCAGTAAGAGTAGCAGCATTACGAGTAGAAGCATTAGTATCAGGATGTAAACGTTTTCTTTTGGTTAGTTCAACATCACCCACAACATGCCCTGTGACTTTCGATTCCACGCACCAAACTGTTCCTAAAATATTGCTGACATCGAAGTCGCCGCGTGCAAACCTCGCATCTTCATAAAACCTAGGAGGTTGGGAGTTACACCAAAAAAAAAACATAAAAATCATTGGAATGTGCTGATATAGTTTTTATCAGTATCTGGGGTAAGTTTGTTTATGAGACAGTACATACGTGGTTTGCTTCAGTAGCGTTTCATTTATACAAGGTGGGAAACAAGCCGCTTTCGCTCATACGAGATTTGTAACGATTTGAATTTTTTTTTTTTTGTAATTAGGCTATCGTGATGGTTTATCTAACAGCAAGACACCGTTCTAACAGACGACGGCAGCATGTAGACGCTATACAGCACTTCGGCTAGACACAACTACATGGTTAGACCGCCTGAACCTACAGAAGAAGGATCGCCTGTAGCTTGTTCAGCAGCGAATGGATGGAGAGTCGCTGGTGCTTCTTTTTCAGTATGCCCCAGAATAGAGTTTTGATTTTTGGCAGACTACAGAATATGCGAAGTAAAACTGCGCAAACCGATGTTAGATTTATTAACACGACTAAACTAAGTCGAGCACGACTTTATATGAAACGTATTCGAGATGAGTAACATTGTTGATCAAAAAGCTGCTGAACAGTTGTTGTCCCTTTGTATGAGTGTGAACCCAGGTGTTGTCAAAAGCGTTGTCTTAATAGGTGTACTAACGCTCCTTAAGGTGTATCAACGCGATTAGTCACCAGTGCAACGGTGCAGTGGCGTGGCTCACAAAAAGTAGAACCGTATTCAACTTAGCGTTATTACTCGGAAAATGTGTCTACACAGATTTAGCAGTTTTGATTGCTGCACCTTAACGCATGTTAGTACGCCAACTAAGTACGGCAAGGCATGGTACCTTTCATTAACAAAAACGGCAAATATTCAAATATTTTTTTTATTTTTCAAATTTGATTAGAAATAAACTCAAAATCACATTGTCACTGAGCTCTTTTTTGAAATGAATATGAAAAATCATAGAAAAATCAAAAGTTTTTTTCAACGTGAGTAAGAAAAAAACGCATGGCCTCTGTGCTATTTTTGAAATTAAATTAAGAAAAAAACACATTGCTTTTCTCAAAAGTAGGTAAGAAAAAACTAGCATTCCTTAAAGCAATATTTAACAGCCTTTAGCTTGAATCCCAACACAGAAACCATGGCAGTCTTTCGGTAGCACCAGTAGCAGATCCAGCAGATCACGTAGTTTGGCTGGGTCTACAGCCAATTTCGTATCATGGAGCTGGAGATATTTCACTCTTTGGTTTCTTCATTTTTTTTTATTTGTTTTGGAAAAACCTCCCACTCATCACCATGGCACAGTTTGTACTTGACAAGCATTCCTGGACTATACTTGTAAGCAACCAATTCATACAACTGTGCGATCACCCCTATTCTTGAACCTGGGCGATAGTCAGGAAAATACTTCAAATCAGAAAAATCACTGAAAAAGTCGTGATCAGCTTGTATCAAGTGATACGGGAATGGATTCTTACGAGCTGAGCTTATCTCGAACGCATACCCAGATGGAAGATAAATATCGTGATCTTGGCAGTGAACTTCAATTTCTTTCTGCACGCTGTCGCAATCCATTTGCGTATGCCCCTTCCTTTTTCAAGATATTTCTGAACTATTGTAATGTTTTTCTTACATGCATAGTTTACCAAAGCATTTGATTGAACACTATTCCGATTTTGGTAACTACAACTATCACTCCACAAGATAATCGTCTCTGCATTAAGCTAAACTCTGCGCAAGTCGTCCAGTCTTTTTACAACGTAAGTAGCGAATTCTGAGGCATTCAACTGTTCTTCCATCTTGTCCCACATATTCAGCGCGTCGAAAGAGACTAGGTTGTATGAAGTCCAGTTGTGAATGACATCTTTTCTTCTGTAGTAAAGGGATGAAGCCTTAATTTAGGGACATAAAAGGGTCGAATAAAAATCGTTTGTCTCGACAACAATTCTGCCTGAAATCTTACTAGCATTATCTTTTTCTTTCTTCTTGGGAGACCTAGCATGTTCTTTACGTGTCAAGTTTCACTGATTTGCTTCCTCATTAGAATTTCCAAGCTTGTATGTAATAAAAACAACAAACTGGTCTTCCTTTGGTTTGAAAATTGCCAAACCTTTGGCTTTTAAAATATCTCTGAACGCATCGATGCCAACAGTATCTTTTCAAAGCTTCTCTGCTTCTGTCTGGTAAGCAGAGAAGACTTTAGTCAAAGATCCAAAGAGATACTCAATATATTTCTTAGAATCCTGGGACCTACAATAGTGTGAGGGAATTGGTAGATCTTCCAAGATTTTCAGGGCAAACTCCCTACGTTCTGCAAAACCAGCGAATTTTCTTGTCTCCATACGTGGCAAGTTTGATGGGTGATAATGATCACTTTACTGGTGAATGCCCACTGCTGCAGTAGCTTATGTCCAAACATCACTTGTGTATTATACAGTACACAATCATCCCATCTCCCCCAAAACACTTTTCAGCCATTTCTTGTTAAAAATTTTGTTTCAAGTCAATCACACGGGTTTTTTGCTAGCAAGTCGGCCCACAGTACAGCACTATAAGTACTCTAAGAGATCCTTCTGCCATCACCCCATCACTTTTGTATTATACGGAACCCGTCGAAGAAGTAAAGCTATCCGTTATTACAATTCTTTTCTTGTCATCTACACCCCTCTTAGTATCAACTTCTTCGTATAGTATAACGTTAAACTATTTTAAATTGACAACACTGTCCAAACATCACTTGTGTATTATACAGTACACAATCATCCCATCTCCCCCAAAAACACTTTTCAGCCATTTCTTGTTAAAAATTTTTATTTCAAGTTAATCACACGGGTTTTTCGCTAGCAAGTCGGGCCACAGTACAGCACTATAAGTATTCTAAGAGATCCTTCTGCCATCACCCCACCACTTATGTATTATACGGAACCCGTCGAAAAAGTAAAGCTTCGAGTTACATTCCAATCCGCAAATCCCTTACCCCTTTTTGGAAATGTCAATCGAACAATTCTGATTGTAGCGTCCAATTTTTTAATAACAAACCACTATCGAATTACACTCCAATCCGCAAATCCCTTACCCCTTTTTGGAAATGTCAATCAAACAATTCTGATTGCAACATCCAATTTTTTAAAAACAAACTATTCTCGAGTTAAGGCAATCCTCCAAATAACATGCGTGCCCGCTCTATACCTACATTCTCGTGCAATTCTTATCAATAACAAAAAACCTCTGCAATTGACAACAATAATGTAATCTTTGCCAGCTTTTAGAATGTTCACATGTAAGTTTAGTGTCTCAGGCATGCCTGTGTGAGGGAGTACTGACTCTCTTTTAAAAGGTGTAGAGGGCCCGTAGAATAGTATGGGAATTCCTAGGGCCTCAAGCAAATCTCTTTGAAAGGTGAAAAGTGCCCTAAGGGATGGCCTAGATAAAGATCATTCAACTTGATACATTTCAGTGGCTCCTAGGACCTCTATAGAACGTGGTTTCTATGGCCTCAAGCAAATAGCATGGTAATTCCTAGTGCTGTACGCAAATAGCATGGCGAGGTACTAAGGAACGTGCTGTACGCAAATAGCATGGTAATTCCTAGTGCTGTACGTAAATTCCATTGATACACCCTACTGGTTAGTACGTCTCACATATGAGCTTCCGCGAGTAAATGGCATCTGATAAACCCCACTTTGTTGCCCTAATGAAGTTAGATCCTTCCCAGAATTTAGAAAACTACCCAAAGTATTATAACTCTTTAAAGCTACCCCTAGACCATTACTCTGTGAAATTCTTTTAAGTTTTTCACTTAGCCCGGGTACATATGGTAAGGAACAAAAAACATCCTTCTCCCGAGTTGTCTCAAAGACTTCCTTAGAAATCTCTAGAAACCTTTTTCTTCTTCTTGAAAAAGTCTGGTTAATTAACCACTCTGGATACATGTTGTTTATTAGTATTTTCCTTAGAAAAGACAACTCCTCAAAAATTTTGGAGAGCAAATACTAAAGATTCGGTCAGTTAAAGAAATAATCAAACCAATTTTTACTTGGCGAGCATGACCGGAACTATAAGATAAAAATCTATTGTTATTTGTCGGTTTTCTGTGAATTTTAAAATCCAGACTATTTTCATTTTTCAAAAGAAGAACATCAAGAAAAGGAAGTTTCCCATTCTCTTCTAATTCAACAGTAAACTTTAAATCCCCCCCCCAAACAATTAAGATGCTCCAAAAATCATTTTAATTCCTCCTCCCCATAATCCTATGCTGAAATTATATAATCCATATACCGGCCCCAAAAAATATGTTTAAAAAAATATGAATCTAACGCAATTGTTTCAATACTCTCCACAAAAATATTAGCTAATAAAGGGGCCCAAATAGGTAAGCCATTTATTTGCTCGAAATACTCCCCTCTGAATTGAAAAAAATAAGAGAACTTATTGCGCAACCTTACTAAATACATAATAACAGAAACTTCCAAATCTGTTTTGCCAACTACAAACAAGAGTTTGTATATCGCCTCCTTCTCTCACTGTAAAGGTCTAAAACCTACTGAGTCATTGGCACTTTATGGGAAACAAATTATATTACAAATATTTTCTTTTGTACTTAATATTAAAAGTAAATATTAAAATTACTGTAAAATTTTGAACTGATTAGCTTTCAGCAATTAATATCATTATACATCAAATATTCAGCATCAATCTGAAGACCAAAAGGGATATTTACAAAAACTATCAACAGGATTTTACATTTGTCAACACAATTTCTTGGAGTCTACTTTTTTCTGAATTAGCAAAATTTGATTAAAACAAAACTACAAGTTCGAATTTAAGTGCGTCAGGGTGGATGCTTCATGGTTGAGTTTATTTATGCCCATATTAACGAAGTTCAGTTAACAGATAATTAAGCCTGAATTGGAGTGCATCAATCTGAAGACCAGAAGGGATATTTTCAGAAACAATCATGTGTTTGGTGGAATGATGGGCTTGGAGGGGGGGTAGTTGCCCTCCAATCACTTTCGACTATTAAAAAGGGCACTAGCCACTCCATTTTCCAATCGAATGAGCCCTTTTCTAAGTTTCTACGACAACTCCTTCGATACGAAGTGCCCGGCTGAAGAAAATAAAACACATTGTGCCCACATCGTTCTTTACTTAGGCAGCGCTAGTGCGCTGCCTATGAAAAAGACTATGTCAATATAAAACGAACAGAAATTACTCAAAAAATTTTTTACACAAAATAAGTTTTAATGAATAAGTTTAAATAAATGAAACCCAAAACAAACAGAAATTAAAATAAGTCAAACTCAAAACGACCAGAAATTAATCTGAGTAGGGTTCTAAACCGTATGCCTTCTAAAAGCCGCAATATAATTTGTATTTTCCTGAAAAAATTATTTTAAATGTTTTCACTTTTATAACTTAAGAAATAAAAAATTAATTAAGATTTTAAGGAATAATTATCAGCATATATATATTAAACTGACAATGCACATTTTTTTCAGTAAATTCATTTGAATTTTTCTGTAAAGTACAAATTATATTCTGGCTTTTAGAAAGCATAGGGTTTAGAACCCTACTCTGATTAATTTCTGCTCGTTTTGAGCTTGACTTATTTTAATTTCTGTTTGTTTTGGGTTTCTTTCTGTAAGTTTTTGAATTTGTTTCGAGCTTTTCAATTTTGTCGAATGAGTCAAATAAATACAGACAAACAACTAGGGTAAAATCGAAGTAAAATTTCAGACATCTCTTGAAGAAGTTCGTCCTGGTCCATTCTTGACAAATACCAGAGTCTGAATAGAAGACGATGTTGCTGAAAAAATCGAAGTTACTTATCCTCTCAGGTCTCACGCGGTCGACTTTGGTGAAAGAAAAAAAAATACATTGGAAGAATTTCGAAGTTCAGAAATTGATCAAAAAGAAAGACTAGGAGTCAGCAATACCTTCGCTATTCTTTTTTGTATTATTGACTGTACCGAGGTAGCAAAAAAACTTACACTTGAAGTTAAGTTGGATTCCTTCACTAAGGAATCAGACTCTGCAATACATGCGCTAGACATAGGGTGATCAATCAGCAAATATGAAACTAGACCTATTAATCACTCAGAAAAATTCATTTCTCAGAAAGTGTCAAGAATGGAAGGAGTAGAATCTGAAGCCGAAAGTTAACAGCAAGCTGGAATCGTATAAGTTGAGCAAAATCCCTGGCTCAAGAAAAAAAAATCAAAACTGAGAAATGCTGAAGCTTATTAAACAAGGACCATTTCATCCAAAAATCAATTTTCCAAAAAACCTGGGAATCCAATCCGAGAGTTCCAAACACCAGTTGCGGTCTGTTAGAAACTCGTACAATAAGTACCCGTACCTAGAGTATAATGTCAAGTAAGATTTAGCCTACTTCTTTGCCTATTCGTTGTTTCCAACTAGACCTGGCCGTGAATACAGAAACAAAGATTTTCATTTATAACATGAACTAGAAGCTGGCACAAAATGCGAAGCTAGGGTGCCAAGGCTGAAATGTTCGTTACTCACTTCCAATCAAATGACCACAAAGCTTCTGTAAGTGGTGTTACTTGTTTTATAGAGATAGATTATTGCTAAGCTTAGTTAATACGGAGAAAGTAATGAAATAGAAAGTTTACCACTCTAGGTAAACAAGGGCTGGCATTTCGTGGGAAGAATCTTGACGGGAAATTCACGTTGAGCTAGCCAATCTTCAGCCAAGACACAACATCGAAATGGACCATTGAATGAAAAACCAGACGAAGTCGCATGTCACCAGCTAATTGTCGGGTAATGGCCAAAATTAATTAATTGCGATTGTTCGAACAGAGCTAGTTCAAACATCGTAGCAGAAGTTAATGAAGCTGACATCTTTGGCATCTTCGAAGACGAAACATCCCCTGCCATCCATGAAGTGTTTAGCTGTAGGTGTACGGTAGGCCTACATTGACAGAGAGGGATCCGCTAAAGATCGTTTACTTGTCATTGTAGATTCTGAGTCAAAGAAAGGAGCCGATATAGCAGAAGCAATTCTACGAGTTTTATGAAAGGCTCGTATCAATGTAGAAAAACTGGCATTTCAATGCTACGCTTTTGCAAGTAACATATGTGGTCGCGTCAATGGAACACAAGCTCTAATTTCCAAGACGTTAGGAAGGAATATTCAATATTTCTGATGCATAGCCCACAGAGGGAATATTGTCGTTTTTTGCAGAGATTTACAAAAGCGCTGGAAGTATCATTGAGCTTGCCGAGTTGTTCTCTCTAGCGAATTAGAACAGATGAGGGTTGCCTTTAGTTTACAGAGCATTCTTTTTTGCAGAAACTAGTGCAGCATTGGCCGAAGGTGAACGAATATTTACCAAGATGAAAAACGTTAAGAACAGATTGAGGTTAACCATTGGAAACGATTGATTTGACTATCTTATGCTTATGATGTCAGAAAAAGACCTGCTGGAAAAAAATTGGCCTCAACCTACTTATAGAAAAGTGAAAAGTTGAAAAGCCACGCAGCCTTAAGGTTTAGCTTATCTTCTTTGTCTTGACTTTGCTTTTATACCTGAGTTTTTCTCTACATTATATGACAATATTCCGCAACTATTAAACATCATTTTAACATCTCAAAAGCGAAATAACAAATATTAGTTGTCGTCAGCACCTACCCGAATTTGTCGGCATATTTGGGAAAGCCCTCCCCCCAAAAAAAGGTAAAAGGCTAGTGACGCCCCTGTCTCTAAATTCGCGTTGAGAGATTTTTAAGAACTGGTGATAAGGATAGAGGTAGCACCAGGGTTGCATCTTCATACAGCAGTCCTACAATAACACTATACAAACAGATTTATCAACAGACTCATATCAACATCCACATATACTTTCTGGTTTCTGATTCACTACAATATTTACCAACCATCAAATAAATTTAATAAAATACGATTAATCTTATTTATCTGTACTTTAGCTCATTTTGGCACATTTTTACGGCTACAGATAAACTGAAACTGCGTTCACTGTACTAAAAGTACGCTAAGTTTTTGCTGTGGTTACCACCATGGGCCGCAACAGGTATCTTACGTGCCATTATGGTGTTACCAATCCCGTAGAAGCGGTTCTGTGGCAAATTGATCGAAATAATTTGTCAAATCCCACCCGTGTGCCAAGTCCCACCCGTGGGATACCTGAAGGGGCGTCCTGAGGCTCATTTTATTGGGGGGCGATCTTCGTAAATTTAACCGAATTGCTACCTGATTTATGCCAAATCTTCTGCAGAAATCAAGAATTTTGCTAAATTTTGACCGATTTTGCAAAATGTTACCGAATTGCTACCTCATTTATGCCAAATTTTCTGCAGAAATCAAGAATTTTGCTATATTTCGGCCGATTATGCAAAATTTCTGCGAAAATTTTCACCTTCGGCGAAACTTTTACCGAATTCCAAAAAGGTTGGGGTAGGGGGCGACGCGCCCCTCCCCGCCCCCTCGGGACGCCCCTGGCTACCTGTGGGGTAGTTTGCGTTTGTATCTGGTTATTGTGTTTTTGTTTTGTTTATGTCAGAAAAATTAATGTCTTTTGTTTGCTTTTGAGTTCAATTTCTTTTTTCATCCATTCATTCATAAGATTTTTAATGGAAAGGGCAGTCTTATAAACTTTGTAGGAAGCTCATTTGATTGGAAAATCAAAGTTGTAATTCCATCTTTAAGAGTAAAAAGTTATCGGAAGCAAGCAGGGCCGTTACTAGCCAAAATGTTTGAAGGAGGATGGGGCAAGAGATTTTACAGACTGGCAGGTCATTTTAGAGACTTTTCTCAAAAATTAGCATAATGTCCGTTTCGAATACAATACGTAAAATCTATGGAAGAGCCGGTAAAACCGCTGCATTTACCAACCGAGATTCAGATTTCGGTACATACCATATCAATATTGTAATATTGTTTATTTAACCTAATGGAAAATTGTGGTAGCATCTGTAAAATCACGGCAGGAGTCAGTAAAACTGCTGCGTTTACCGATCAAGTTCGAAATTACTGTAGATAGCATGTCCGTATTTTCGTGGTCTTTATTGTACCGAATAAAGAATTTTAGCAGCTTCGGAAAAATTGGGGCGTGAAGCACCCCGATTTTATCGACTTCTTTTTTAAACCGAGTGACCAAAAACATTGGGGAGGGGGTCATTCCCCCTCCCCATATGGGACGGCCCAAAGGGCAAGTTTGCCCCCCCCCCCTCACCTTCACGTATTCTTTTCTTCAAATACATCCGGTCAAAATTTTGAGATAGACATTTTGTTAAAATTAATTGGAATTTCACATAACAATCACCGAGCCATATAGGTGTCGTGAAGAGAGTTCCAGAAGACCATGATGGTTATTCATTGAAAGCACTAATTCCATACGCAACAAAATACTACAGTGTGGAAACTCTGCAGTTTACAAAAATTCTTTGAGTCCCGAAATGAACTTGAGACCTTCCTTCGGGAATCTGTGAAAGTGCACTGAAAGGCTACCAGCCGAAGAATTCATATTTTTACCTAGAAGATGCTATGAGTGTCATACAGTCAGTCTCTGAGACGCAGACTGCACAAAACAGCCGAAATACTCTCAGTGTGGATCGACAGGGCACGTCTCTGACCGCAATAGTAAGTGCAAAGAGCTGGCAGTCTGTTTAAATAGCAATGTGAGGGGTCATACCTGTTGTATTTTACAGTGCCCGGTGAATAAGCCCACTAAGTTTACAACAAAAGTTGCTCATTCATTAATACAGTGAACTTGATATCCTGGAACATTAATTGCAATTTCGCTGAAAGACATCCGGTAATATTTGAATTTTTGAAGTCAACTTGTATTGTTTGAATCCAAGATGATTTTTCTAGTGTAAACTAGCAGTCCCTACATTAGCAATTGAAAAACAAATAATATGTTTCAATAATAAAATAAATAACCATCCATGGAAGAAGATTTTACTACAATACTAAATGTATTTACCGTAATATTATTTTCTGTCTTATTGCTTTATTGTTAACTGTTCTTATTTTTTTAGTTTGCTACAATAATAAATATATTTACCGAGAAATTATTTTCTGTTTTATAGTGCTCTCTTCTATTGTTTTACCGTATATAGTTTTCTTGAAGTTTGTGTAAATAGCAGTGTGTAGAAGTTTGTACCTCAGTTCTGTTTTCATAAAAGTTTGCTTTTCTTTCTTTTTCTTTGTATACTCCGTCGCTTTTGTTTGTCTTGATGGGTTAAAAATAAAATAATAATAATACCTCTGTCATTGACATAACCCCCAGAGCCTGGAGGTAAGGATTGTAAATTATGTATCAAGGGCTCATAAGGCTCTTATGGGAGTGCTGCGATTAGAAATTTTAGAGGCGGCTCATTTGATTGGAAAATAAAAGTTTATAGTTCCCTTTTTTAAAGTCAAACGTAATTGGAGGGCAAATAGCCTCCTCCCCAGCTCTCTTTTTCCCTAATACATCTATTCAAAATTTTGAGATTTCTATTTTGTTCAAAATTGTCCACAGATCATATGAAAATGCCTGTGGGGTGGACAAAACACCCCAGAGCCCGGAGACAAGGGTTGTAAGGTATAACCTGGGGGTATATGGGGTTTTTATTGAAGGAGTTGTCGTATAAACTTTGGAGGAGGTTCATTTGATTGGAAATGGAAAGCTTTAGTTACCTTTGTAAGAGTCATAAGTGATCATGGGCCAACCAGCCCCCTACGCCTTTCTTTCACCAATTGCGTAGGATCAAAAGTTTGATATAGCCATTTTGTTCAAAATAGTTCAAAGATCATATAATAGTGCTTCCAAGGAGGGCAAAACCCAACTGTGTGCTTCCAAGGTGTTGTCTCAATCAGTCCTGGACAACAACTAATAAATGAAACTGAGTATCTAATATATAATTAAATTAATTGCTGAAAGCTCAGCAGTTCCAAGATTTTATTTCAATGTAATTTTCATTTTTGTTTTCAATGTTGTAAAGACAAAGAAAATATTTGTAAAATAGTTCGTTTCCAGCAGAGCGCAAATGTAGGCTTTGGACTTAAGTATTTGTAACATTTAACTGTCAATTCACATTCATTTATTTCATTTCAGTAAAGTGCAAATTATGTTCTGGTCCTTAGAAGGCATGACTGGTGTCAGTTCTACTTTCATTTCTGTTTGTTTTGGGTTTCAATTATTCAACGAAAGTAATTTGTGGCAGTTCTACCCTTTGACAATTACTTGACTTTATTTTTGATCATTTTGGGTTTAATAAAGCTCTTCACTCTTCTTTGAAAAACTTATTTTGTAGAAAAAAAATTTTAAATTGTTTTCTTATTCGTTTATTATTGGCATTGACATTTTCATGGAAAAAGAAAATGATTATATTTTTTCATTTTTTTTATTAGAATTCATAGTTTGACTTAGTATTTCTACGTTTGAGATGATTTTTCTTCGCCCTTTTCAGTCTTTTGAAAATCTTGAAACATTTAGCAGTTTTTAATTAAGTTTTATACTTTTTCGAGTTGATGTGCAAAAGAAAACTTAATACCATTCCCCAAAAAGTATACCCATGCCCTTTGACCACCTGGATAAACTTACAATATTTTGATTTAGTTAAATTATAAGAGCAGAAGTAGTATAAGTAGTAGCCTGAAATTTTCAACTTAATGCCCTAAGTCGTTTCATTTTCCTGTGTTATTGCTGAGATGCCTTATTGGCAACCAGCATATACACAGTGTCTTTTGATTTAGTTATAAAGCAACATCAAGTTTTAAAGGATAATGTGCAAATTGCATAACTCTGGAGAGTTGACTTGCCAATATCCCTAGAGACACAGTTACTGGATCTTGCAACTATGCTGATGAAATTGGTTGTATCAAAATTTTGATTGGATGTGTTCACAAAATTAACAGGCTTCGGGAGAGGGCTTGTTTTCAACCAATCAGTTTTGGCTCTTAAGAAAGGCACTAGAACTTTTAATTTTTAAATCGGATAGGTTCTTAAAAGTTTCGATGATATTACTATCTATGGTAGATAGCAATATGGCTATGTGGACGTGCGCTGGGTTGAGAATTCTTTGTCCAAGTGGTACGGGTTCGATCCTTGGCGTGATCAGTTATTTGGTCTGGGACGAGGGTCAGTGGTGTGACTTTGTAGGCTCAGCCAGAGCTAACCCAGTTCTAAATGGGTACCTGAAGAAATCTGGGGAAGATATGCAGGAAGGGTGTGCGAAAGCACAGGATGGCTGGCCCCCAACCCCCCCTTGCACTAGCTGGCTGAAGGGCCACGAAATAGAGATCAGCACCGCCGGTTTGGACTTAAAAGGGTCTAGTGCCGTCAGACTTACTTACTATCTATGATAGTGATGCACTGCTTATGCTTTTGCTTTATATGTCCTTTTGAAAACCTTCGTCCAAACAGTTTTATCGTTTAATTAAAAATCCCCCTATAATCGTTCCCTAAAAGTTTCACCTTAATACCCTTGCCACCATTAGATGCAGCAATCGCAGCTGTAGCATTAATAGTATACACATAGTGCCTTCTGACTATTTAAAAATCAGTCACAACTTACCCTGAAAGATCCAACTTAACTGTTCTTTAGATATTGCCGTGTCACTCTTTTGACAATACTTGTCACCCTTTCTTCTTTTTACCAATAGCTCGAGTAGCAGTAGTTGAAGTAGCAGAATTAGTAGTTATAGCCTTAGCTATAATAGCAGTAGAAATAGTACCACCAGTAAGAGTAGCAGTATTACGATTAGAAGCATTAGTATTAGGATGTAAACGTTTTCTTTTGGTTAGTTCAACATCACCCACAACATGCCCTGTGACTTTCGATTCCACGCACCAAACTGTTCCTAAAATATTGCTGATATCGAAGTCGCCGCGTGCAAACCTCGTATCTTCATAAAACCTAGGAGGTTGGGAGTTACACCAAAAAAAAAAACATAAAAATCATTGGAATGTGCTGATATAGTTTTTATCAGTATCTGG
>CM051269.1:3079870-3258531 GCA_027921565.1 Artemia sinica | reverse complement strand
CAAGGAGGCACACTTGTGCCTCTATAAAGAGGCGACCCACCACAATGTTAAGCGATTTCAGGTCCTAGAGGTCGCAGAGAGACGGCGGTAATCGCATTTTGTAGCCCAAGCTCAAACTAAGAAACTTGCAAAATTTCATCCTCCTCCGACTTTTTCTTCATGGGGTAAACTGGGCCGGAAGTTTGGACCCTCCCACCACAGCCCCCCTTTAACGTTGTCCGATTGGGCTGAAATTTAGAGGTTAAGCTTTCCTAGGGCCCGGGAGCTTATCCTCGAAATTTCAGCTCAATCCGATCACTCCTTCCCTGTTTTCAAAAAACCAAATATAGCCACTTAAAATTCATCATCATCATTTCTTTTTTTTTCTTAGCCACGCCTACAGGCCACAGTTGGCAACGGATCCGGTTGAATGAGGACTCATTCGAAGCAGAATTCGACCTGTTAGGGCCTTTTGATATTTTCAGACCGAAAAAATTATCCCCCGAATTTACATTTACGAAAAACCTTAGTTTTTTTCAAATAATACACATAAACAGGTTAGACATGCTTTGTTATGAAAATATCTGCGCGTCAATTTTCATAACAAAGCATGTCTAACCTGTTTATGTGTATTATTTGAAAAAAACTACGTTTTCTAAAGAGTTAAAGAGGCTGAGTCACAAGTTCGAACCTTAAAACGTACAGGGATTAGGAGGCACCCTGTACGACGTGATTTGAGTATTCAGGAATTAAAAGCCTTAACACAAGAATGTTCAAGAGCGGGGGGTTTGGGGGCGGCAGCCCCCAAACCCAATAATTTCTGTTCGTGTAAAACGAACAGAAATTATTCCGTATATGAAAGAGGCTGTGCCCTCCTCAACGCCTCGCTCTTTACGCTAAAGTTTGACTTTCTCACAACTCTTTTTTTAAACAATAAAAACTTTAGCGTAAAGAGCGAGGCGTTGAGGAGGGCACAGCCTCTTTCATATACGGAATAATTTCTGTTCGTTTTAAGATTTAATGTCGCTCCTTACTTTCAGTTTAAAAAACTTTTTTTATTTATTTACAGGCTGCGAAAGCGGGGGTTTTGGGGGGCGGCAGCCCCCCAACTGTGCCTCCTAATCCCTGTACGTTTTAAGGTTCGACCTTGTAACTCAGCCTCTTTAACTCTTTAGAAAACGTAGTTTTTTTCAAATAATTTGTTTATGAGACAGTACATACGTGGTTTGCTTCAGTAGCGTTTCATTTATACAAGGTGGGAAACAAGCCGCTTTCGCTCATACGAGGTTTGTAACGATTCGAAATTTTTTTTTTTTTTGTAATTAGGCTATCGTGAGGGTTTATCTAACAGCAAGACACCGTTCTAACAGACGACGGCAGCATGTAGACGCTATACAGCACTTCGGCTAGACACAACTACATGGTTAGACCGCCTGAACCTACAGAAGAAGGATCGCCTGTAGCTTGTTCAGCAGCGAATGGATGGAGAGTCGCTGGTGCTTCTTTTTCAGTATGCCCGAGAATAGAGTTTTGATTTTTGGCAGACTACAGAATATGCAAAGTAAAACTGCGCAAACCGTTGTTAGATTTATTAACACGACTAAACTAAGTCGAGCACGACTTTATATGAAACGTATTCGAGATGAGTAACATTGTTGATCAAAAAGCTGCTGAACAGTTGTTGTCCCTCTGTATGAGTGTGAACCCAGGTGTTGTCAAAAGCGTTGTCTTCATAGGTGTACTAACGCTCCTTAAGGTGTATCAACGCGATTAGTCACCAGTGCTACGGTGCAGTGGCGTGGCTCAAAAAAAGTAGAACCGTATTCAACTTAGCGTTATTACTCGGAAAATGTGTCTACACAGATTTAGCAGTTTTGATTGCTGCACCTTAACGCATGTTAGTACGCCAACTAAGTACGGCAAGGCATGGTACCTTTCATTAACAAAAACGGCAAATATTCAAATATTTTTTTTTATTTTTCAAATTTGATTAGAAAAAAAACTCAAAATCACATTGTCACTGAGCTCTTTTTTGAAATGAATATGAAAAATCATAGAAAAATCAAAAGTTTTTTTCAACATGAGTAAGAAAAAAACGCATGGCCTCTGGGCTATTTTTGAAATTAAATTAAGAAAAAAACACATTGCTTTTCTCAAAAGTAGGTAAGAAAAAACTAGCATTCCTTAAAGCAACATTTAACAGCCTTTAGCTTGAATCCCAACACAGAAACCATGGCAGTCTTTCGGTAACACCAGTAGCAAATCCAGCAGATCACGTAGTTTGGCTGGGTCTACAGCCAATTTCGTATCATCGAGCTGGAGATATTTCACTCTTTGGTTTCTTCATTTTTTTTTTATTTGTTTTGGAAAAACCTCCCACTCATCACCGTGGCACATTTTGTACTTGACAAGCATTCCTGGACTATACTTGTAAGCAACCAATTCATACAACTGTGCGATCACCCCTATTCTTGAACCTGGGCGATAGTCAGGAAAATACTTCAAATCAGAAAAATCACTGAAAAAGTCGTGATCAGCTTGTATCAAGTGATACGGGAATGGATTCTTACGAGCTGAGCTTATCTCGAACGCATACCCAGATGGAAGATAAATATCGTGATCTTGGCAGTGAACTTCAATTTATTTATGCACGCTGTCGCAATCCATTTGCGTATGCCCCTTCCTTTTTCAAGATATTTCTGAACTATTGTAATGTTTTTCTTACATGCATAGTTTACCAAAGCATTTGATTGAACACTATTCCGATTTTGGTAACTACAACTATCACTCCACAAGATAATCGTCTCTGCATTAAGCTAAACTCTGCGCAAGTCGTCCAGTCTTTTTACAACGCAAGTAGCGAATTCTGAGGCATTCAACTGTTCTTCCATCTCGTCCCACATTATATTCATCGCGTCGAAAGAGACTAGGTTGTATGAAGTCCAGTTGTGAATGACATCTTTTCTTCTGTAGTACAGGGATGAAGCCTTAATTTAGGGACATAAAAGGGTCGAATAAAAATCGTTTGTCTCGACAACAATTCTGCCTGAAATCTTACTAGCATTATCTTTTTCTTTCTTCTAGGGAGACCTAGCATGTTCTTTACGTGTCAAGTTTCACTGATTTGCTTCCTCATTAGAATTTCCAAGCTTGTATGTAATAAAAACAACAAACTGGTCTTCCTTTGGTTTGAAAATTGCCAAACCTTTGGCTTTTAAAATATCTCTGAACGCATCGATGCCAACAGTATCTTTTCAAAGCTTCTCTGCTTCTGTCTGGTAAGCAGAGAAGACTTTAGTCAAAGATCCAAAGAGATACTCAATATATTTCTTAGAATCCCGGGACCTACAATAGTGTGAGGGAATTGGTAGATCTTCCAAGATTTTCAGGGCAAACTCCCTACGTTCTGCAAAACCAGCGAATTTTCTTGTCTCCATACGTGGCAAGTTTGATGGGTGATAAGGATCACTTTACTGGTGAATGCCCACTGCTGCAGTAGCTGATGTCCAATTCCTAACCTGTCACTCGCCCACGCAAAGCGTGTTCAAAACCATAGATTTCCAAACCACCAAAGGTCCCTGCGATTTTTTCAGACGGTACTTGATGGATGAAGTACGTCTTGAGGAGCTGCCATTCATTTTCTTTTTTTGTGTCATCACAGTCAACAGGAGTTGCAATATGTATTTTCTTCTGCTCTAACGATATTTTCGTCCAATACTCTGTAAAGATAAGCTCTCTGTCCGTTTGCGAAACAACAGAACATTCAAAGTTTATTATCTTGCCAGGGTCCATCCCATAATTGACGCAACAAGGACCAAGGGTACGAGCAGGCCTTGTTACTTCATTGGTACTCCATTTGGCACCCTTTTTGCTTTGTACTTTTCTTCCAATGCCTGATTTTCCCTGACATCGAGAGTAGTATTTGTCAAAACGCTTTCCCCTGGCTTTGACCTTCCTTTTCCTTTGCTCTTGCGAGATCCTAGGCTTTCATTTAGTGATTGCTCAGTACTACCCTCTGAATCAGAAATACTTTAAGGAATTTCAGTCACACTTCTCTCGAAATACGCAGAATTGTCATCGGATACAGCTTCTCTCAAGCTGGCATTCCGGACTGTAAACCTCCAGAAAGGCCATTAAGAATTTCACTATGAGGACAAACTTCAACTGGCAACAACTGGTTGAAGCTTACACTTTCCACTGGGAACTGGTTTTCATCTTGGGCTGAAACATCAACAGTAGGTATTTTCATCAAATCCAAATGTTCACATGGCACCGGAAGCAACTCAGCAAAGTTTTGTCTAGCACCTTGACTAAGTTCTTTTTCAAGATGTTCACTCTCCTTCTGTAAGGTATTCTTAGCTTTAAGTGGTGAATCATGACTCAAGTCTGCCATCTGATCAGATGTAGAAACATTGGGAAGGCTAGGCAGTAAAAACACCTAAAAACAGAAATCCTGTTATTGAAATTTCAATTAAATTACTCAGTTCTCAGTCAAATTACTCATGTGAATTAGCCTACTGTCAGTGATTATGAATCAAAGCTTTTTTCGAAATTAAACTTAAGGATAAATAATGCCTTGCACACCGTTCTTTTTGTTTTGATGCTTTGGCAATGTCCCTTTGGTATGCCAGTGTTTAAACATACACTGACTTACTAAACCACAGCAGCTAGACATTAATGTTTTATAACAATAATAATATATTACAAAAATAAGGCTCAATGCCTTTGCAAAGTAGTAATGTAACTGGTAATAGTTGAAGTTCATAATAACTAAAGTGCTACTAAATTTACATAGTTATGTGGGTTTGTTCTTTTATTCAATTCGGTACGTAGCTACTTAGTTAAATAATAAAATAAAATACTTATCCACGGCTTGGCTTTATTTATATTTAAAGATTTTGTTTTACATATTTTCTGAACCCAACTTTAGTGAGGCAATACCTCCAATAACTGACAATGCTTTCCTCAGAGACCAAATATTATTCCACTAGGAGATAATGACACTCCCATATAATCCACTGGCACACGAAATTAAAGCCATCTGTTGTTCGGTTATTTCCTCATTCTACGAATTGTTTGACCTTAATACTTTACCCATAAATTGAGACATAGATTTACGGCTGAGCACTGTAGAACAAACAGAATAACAAGCTATAGCATTTATGGCCAAGGCACTATGTGTGATTGGAAGCAGCGATTTGGATATTTCTTCGTGTATCATGCTACTTCTGCTGAAAGGTTGAAGAAGTTGGCCTTTTGTGTAGTTGAAAATTTGACTGTAGCTGGTGAAACTGTAGTGGCTCTTGTTTGCGATCAATCAGTTGCCAATGTTTGACTTTACAACTCATTTGGTGTCAGTATATCAAAGCCAAACATTAAGTTTGGTGACAGGAAGGTGTTCAGTATTGGCTCTTATATATTTGTCTTTTCATTGACTTTTTATATGAATCAGTTATGTACATTTTATTTCTTAACTCTCATTAATAATCTTAAATCTCTTAACTCTAACATTTTTATTTATAAGTATTTCTTAATGATAAAGGTACAGATTAGTTCTTCTTGATAAAAACAACTTAATTCTAACTAGACACCAGCACCGTGCCGATGAGGGAAAACCGGCGGCGGTGGGGCCAAATACAGCAGCGGCAGCGCGCCACTGGCACGCCACCAGTAAGATATTGGCGGCGCGGCGCCGGTAAGATGTCAGGGGTGTGCCACCGGCTCGATCAATGTTGACTGCAAACATTAATGTTTTCATCAGTCTTTCTCAAATCACAGCTTGAGTTTACAAATTTACTTTCTCTACTCATCGACAGTACACTTTCATAGGATACTTCACCTAGTAGCTACTGGTAGCAACCAAACTGTCATATTCTTGTAAAAATCTCAAGTCCCTTCACCTTTTTTAAGACAGCCATATAATATTCTATAAGATCCATCTCTGCTTTAAATTTAAAAAAATAATTAACTTTTTGGTATCCCTGCTTTCACTAAAAATAATTCAAGATGTTGTCATTTAAATACAATACTTCCCTACCCCCCTTCTCTGGATACCTTTTAGATAGGATACCGTCTCTGATTTAAATTTTTAAAAATAACTTTTTCACACCCCTGCTTTAAAAAATAAATAAACGAGATATTATCATTTAAATACAATACCTCCCTACCCCCCTCCCCCCTCTGGATACCACCTTGATAGAAGAGCGTCTCTACTTTAAATAAAAAATAACTTTTTGGCATCCCTGCTTTCAATAAAAAAAAAAATTCAAAGTACTATCACTTAAATATAATAACTCCCTATGCATCCCCCCCTCTGGATACCATCTTGATAGGATACCGTCTCTGCTTTAAATTAGAAAAATAATTAACTTATTGGCATACCTGCATTGAAAAAAATTGAGGTATTTTCATTTAAATATGATAGCTTCCTATCCCACCCCCTCTGGATACCACCATGATAGGATACTGTCTCTGCTTTAAATTTAAAAAAATAATTAACTTGTTGGCATCCCTGCTTTCAATAAAAAATATTCGAGATATCATCATTTAAATGTAATACCCCCCTACCCCACCCCCGCCTCTTGATACCACATTGATAGGATACCGTCTCAGCTTTACATTAAAAAAATAATTTATTAATAATTAACTAAGTCACTATATGGTTCAAACAAACACGCGAAATAACGTTAAACAGCTTAGTGTTCCTTGAAAACAAATTGAGGGCAGAAGTAAAGGGGTACAATGACAACAACAAAAATGTCGAAATTATTCAGATATGCCTCAGATTATTAGAAAACTGAGGCATCGATTCGCCGTGGCATTCAATAAGATGTAAAGAATCTAATTAAAAGGGAGCACCCAAAAAAACCAAATTAGGCCAGTAGCCTATGAGAAACTGCAAAATACCAAAGACAATAAACATGTCCCAATGGGGGCTCTGGGTCTATCATAATATTTCAATGGTTTCCCAAGGAAATTGATATCATTTTCTTCCGTCTCCACTTTAAATGAAAAAATAACTATCTTTTTGGCATCCCTGCTTCCAATTAAAAAAAAATGAGGTATTATCATTTAAAAATGATAGCCCCCTATAGGCAATAATTTACAATTTTTTATGATTCATATTTTTGGGGTAATTCTGTTTCAATATTTAATTCCCAAACCTTGTACATAGCTTAGTCTATAGCTAAATTCTGTCTCAATAGAAGTTTTTTTGGGGAGGGGGGGGTTTGTATTAATGTTTTCAGAAAAAAGATAATATTTTATTTAATCTATCGGGCGTTCAACAATTGTGTACTAAACATTTAAAATCTTATCTAAAAACAAAAAAAAAGGAAAACAAAATTCTGCAAACTTACGATTCAGCTGTAAAAACAATCTGTCGACTATAAATTTCAAAATCCAACTAAAGCTGTATAGTGGTGAATGCGTTCTACTCAACTTAAAAATAAAATTCTTGACTACAAATGATGTAAGAAATTGCAATTGGGAAACTGCATTCGAAATAATTTAATCTCATTTCATAGTGACTATACTTCTTTTGTCAACATATGAAGAACTGAGTATATTGCAACTGCATCTGTCTGGTTTTTATGCAAAGTAACAAAAGAGACGAAAATAAACGAACATAAGAGCAGTGAAGAATTATGATATGCAAAGCAATGTGGCAGGGAAAGTCACTGGTGATAAATCGCTTGGGGGTGGCACTGTGATTGGGTGATTTTCGGAGACTCGAGGAACCAAATTTTTGTTCGGGGTGATGCATATATTTTCGGGGATATACCCAAAAATTCGGGGATAGTGCAAGCCCTGCTTGATTTCTAATCAGGAAAATCGAAATAATAAACCCCACGGGAAAGAAAAGCTCCGACTTTGCGGTTGACGCAAAAAAAATTGCCGCAAAATCAATTCGAAGTTAGCCAAACGCGGCCATCTCTGCCAGTGTTGGCGTAGTGACACTTCAACGGCAGTCCACCGGGCCTGTCGTGTGCGGTGTTCGGTCGATCTGCTGAAGCGGTGCCGGGGTCTAATTCTAACTGTTTATTATAGAGCTGCGGTAATCATATTAACTTTGGGGGGGGGGGATTCATTATATTGGTAATAAGAAATTCCAATGTATTTTGTAAGATTCAAAGTGATCGGTGGGTGGATACCACCTCCGCCCCCCCCACACCTCGTATTTTCCCAAAATTTATCAGATGGAAATTTTTTAATGGTCATTTTTTATCGAAGAAACTTCGAAAACAGCTCATTTGATGGGAAATTGAAAGATCCAGTACCCTTTTTAATAGCCAAAAGTGATTGGACGGCAACTAACCCCCCTCCCACGCCCACCATTTCCCCAAATACTTCCAATAAACATTTTGAGATAGCCACTTTGTTCAACGCTATTAAAAGGTCGGGAAATTACGTCTTTGAAGATCACAACGCTCATGGCAAGGGTTGTAAGTTATGTCCAGGGGGTATGTAAGGTATATATAGAAAGGTTGATCATATAAACTTTGGAGGGGTTACATTGGATTGGTAATCAAAAGTTCCAGTGACCTTTTTAAGTTTCAGAGTGATTGGAGGGTGGATACAACCCTCCCCCCCCCAACACAAACACATTGTATTTTCCAAAAATTTATCTTATAGAAATTTTTGGATGGCCATTTTTGTCTCAGAAACTTTGAAAACTGCTCATTCGATTGGAAATTGAAAGAGCCCGTGCCCTTTATAATGGTCAAAAGGGATTGGAGGGCAACTAACCTCCCATGCATGCCCACCATTTTCCCAAACACATCTAATCAAAATTCTTAGATAGCTGTTTTATTCAGTGTAGTTGAAAAGTATGGAAATTATGTCTTTGACAGCCACCATACTTTTGCAAGATCAGACCACAATTTGCACTTGACTGAAAAAAATGGCTGTGGATTGTCAGTAAAGTGTAGATGTACAAATATGTTTTCCTTAAAATTTTAATAATTTTTAACTTAATAAAGTTAAAAAAGTTAAAATATTTTAAACGTTTATTGTTTATTTAAATCACATAATAAATAATCGAGTCCAACTCAAAATGAGCAAAAATTTACATTTTTTGGGCTGACAACCCACCTTATCAAGATCAGAACATAATCTACTTTTTGCTGACAACAAAATACATTTTAAATGTTTGAACTATGTTTATGCTTTTTTAAAAATGTTTTTACTTGATATATGAAGGAGAAAGTCCTCCCCCTTGTACTCCAATTACACTGCAAGTGTTTGGTGCCCGTTTTAAAAGTAATTAGGGAGTTGAAGGCAAACCGCCCTTCTATCAAGCCCATTTATTTCCAAACACATCCAGTCAAAATTTTGAGACTGCCATTTTGTTCAGCATAGTAGGACTGTTCATGAACAATGTTCTTAGGAGTATTAGGAATGTCAACCTCCCACAATTATGCAATTGGCCTATTATGCTTTAAGACTAAACGTTGCTTTAAAATAAAACAAAAGGTATTTTATTTATGGTTGCCAATAAGACACCTCAGCAATATATCGAGAACGACTAGGGGTATTAAGCTGAAACTTTTTGGAATACTACTATTACAACTTCTGCTCTTGCAATTTAAATAAATAAAAAGATTGTAAGCATAGTAGAAGAAAGCTGAAAAGAGTAGAAGAAAGTGGAGTAGAAGTAGAGTGTCAGTAGAGCAGATGAAAGCTGAAAAGAATAGAAGAAAGCTGAAAAGAATAGAAGAAAGCTGAAAAGATATACAATATTATTTTCCTCACGAATAAGACTATGTCAAGAAAAAGAAACAGAAATTATTTTTAAAGATATTTTCCGAAAATTTTAAAGAAAAGTAAAGAGCTTCATTAAGCCAAGAATGAGCAAAAATAAAGTCAAATAATCTTCCAAGCTTAAAACTACCACAAATCACTATTAATAAATAAATGAGACTCAAAACAAACAGAAATTAAAATAAATGGCCGAGTCAAACTCAAAACGAACAAATATTAAGATTAGTGTGGCTGATAACTCCTAGGCCTTTTCAAGACCAGAACACAATATGCACTTACTTAAAACAAAATGTGTTTGAAATGTTTTCACCCTTCTTACTTTCATAAAAGAAAAATTATCAAAACATTAAGGAAGAAACGTCAGTATGTATCAATTAAACTGATTCCACGGTCATTTATTTGTTGTTTTTTTTTTCAGTAGAGCGTGAATTGTGTTCTGGTCTTGAGAAGGCATAGGGGTTATTAGCCCTACAAATGTTAATTTTTCCTTGTTTTAAGTTGGACTAGGCTTTTTGTTTTAATTTCTGTTCGTTTTAAGTTTCATTTATTTATTGTTAGTAATTTATGGTAGTTCTACGCTTGGAAGATTATTTGACTTTATTTGTTCTCATTCTTGGCTTAATGGAACTCCTTACTTTTCTTTGAAAAACTTATCTTGTGGAAAAAGTTTTTTTTAAATAATTTTTTTTTCAAACTCAAACGAGCAGAAATTTATATGAGTAGGGCGGAAAATAAAGAGTAGAGTTGACATCAGTGGCGTTGTTTGGGAGGGACAAGGGGGTCAGTTGTTTCCCCAATTATTAGGAGAAAAAAATTTATTATATAGCCTATACCCTTGACTCTCCGGATGTAGACCCCTTTTGCCCCACCAACAAAATGCTGGAGCTATGCCCCTGGTTGACGCCCCCATGACTTCTGAAGACCAGAACATAATTGCACTTTACTGGAAACAAAACATATGTTAAATGTTTCGATTTTTTAATTGTAACAAATCAAAAATTATTTAAACTATGAGGAATAGAAATCAGCATATGTATATTTAACTGTCAATCCAGATTCATTTATTGAATTTCAGTAAATTGCAAATTATGTTCTGCTCTTCAAAAGACATGGGTGGTGTCAGCCCTATTTTTATTTCTGTTTGTTTTGGGTTTTTATTTATTCAATGATAGTAATTTGTGGTACTTTTACGCTTCGACAGTTATTTGACTTTTTTTTATAATTTTTGTTTTAATATAGCTCTTTGCTCTTTTTTGAAAAACTTGTTTTGTGGAAAAGGGTTTTTAAATTGTTTTCTCTTCGTTTATTGTTGACATTGTCTTTTTGATGGAAAAAGAAAATAATAATACTTTTTCATTTTTTTTTGTATTACAATTAATTGTGTGGTTTGCTAATTCTATGTTTGAGCAGATTTATTTTCACCCCTTGGTAAATCTTGAAAATATTAGTAGTTTTCAATTTAGTTTTATATTTTCTCAAGTTCATGTGAAAAAGCAAAACTTAGTACTATTCCAAAAAATTATACCCACGCCCTTTGAAAACCTGGATAAATTTACGATCTTCTGATTAAATTAAATTATAAGAGCAGATGTAGTAATAGTAGTAGCCCTGAAAGTTTTAACTTAATGATCTCATTCATTCTTGGGATTTTGCTGAGATGTCTTATTGGCAACCAGCATACACACAGTAGCTGCGCTTTTGATCGTCGTTTAAGCAGCGTTCACAAGCGTGTCTAGCTAGAATCTCATGGCTAGACATGTGTCTAGCCAGGATTCAATGTCTACGCAACAACCGTTCACAAGTAAAATTTGGTGCTTAGCTAGACAAGGCGCTTGGCTAGACATTGACCTCTAGACTCTACAACTCAATGTCTAGGATTTTCAATTACAGCCAAGTTCCGGCCAGTCAGAATGTGTCAAGTTCCACTATTTTCATCATATATGTTTATGTTATAGCACGGAAATTAAATTTTTGTTTTCTCATTAATTGTTTTTTTTCTTTTAGGCAAATATGCAACAGCAGACATAATAGTGAAGCACACTAAGGCAATTGTTTCGTTTATCTCACCCATTATCTTGTGAAAGTAAAAATAGGGATTACAATTTTGAAAATTTTGCCCGCATAAGCTCTCTTGATTGGCTAGAAATGACAATTTGAAACTAAATTTGTAGTTTTAGCTAAGCACCGAATTTTACTTGTGAACGGTCGTTGCCCAGACATTGAATTCTGGCTAGACACGTGTCTAGACATGGGATTCTAGCTAGACACGCTTGTGAATGCTGCTTTAATCACCGTCCTGCTTAAAATTTGTTTTTGATGGCCAGCAAATTGTGCTAATTTCCGTTTTGCTCGAGTAAAACTCTGAACGGTCACCAGTGATGTCAAATTTCTACGGCAAAAAGCAATAGAACGTTGAACTTTGATTAGAAGAACGTTGGAAGATTATCTTGGAATCCTCCCGGGTTAAATTTAGACAATAAAATGGACAGGTATGAGCTAGAAGCCTTACACTATGAAAGTGACTACTTTTAAGTAAGAGGTGAAGGATTGAAGATACTTTTCAGCATGAAAAGTATTAGGTACAAGACAAAAAGGATTGGCCCTTGACTTGTTTGGAGGGTTAGGGGTAACTATTTGATTAGTCTATATGCTAATATTAAATTAACCTGTTGAATAAAATGACTTAAGTTCCTGCTCAAAAGAAAAGTAAGACATTCCATAATTAGCCTAATAAAAGATTTAATATGCAAATGTAATATCTTTGCAATCGACTAAATTGGTATGCATTAGTTTAAATTTTGCTTATTATAAATATCCGCATTAATTTTAGGGGTTTAGTTTCTAAGCTAACATAGATTAAACTTGATTTTATCACTTGATGGAATGTTACTCCTGGCCTTCAGCTAAATTATTAAGGTAAGAATTAAGACTAGGCTGGTTTGAATGCTAGATGATGGCATTTTTAATATGTTGGAAAGTAGTTGAGCTGGCTGAATTAAATTTTAGGTTTAGATCTAAGGTCCAACATTGGCATCATATTAAAAAGGAAACCATCTTCTCCTTGAACTTTGAAAAAAAACTCTTTGGGGAATATCCTTTTTACCAATAATGCCTTTTTTGGTATTTTCTCTTGAAAAAACAGCACCTGTTGACTATAATTTAAACAACCCGAGCTACTTTAGCCGTCCATGCTTGACTCCTGTTTTTAGTAAAGAACGCCGAACGGCCTCATAAACGTCCACCGTGCAGTAAAAACTAAAATTAAATACTTAAACGTCCAAAGTTGCCAGTTCAACTTTTTCACTAAATGGTGATCAAAAACTCAGCTAGTGTCTTTTGATTTAGTCATAAAGCAGCATTTAGTTTCAAAGCATGTGCAACTATGGCAAAGGGCCTCTTGCTCTCTAATCCGTTTTGGCTTTCAAAAAGGCACTAGAAATTTGAATTTCCCATCAGATAAGCTCTTAAAAGTTTCGAGGTTATTGCTATCTACGGTGGTGCTGTGCTGCCTATGCTTTTGCTTTAAATGCCCTTTTGAAAACGTGCATGCATATAGGTTTATCATTAAATTGAAAATCCTCCTTGTCATTCCCAAGAATTTTCACTTTAATACCCTTGACGTTATTCGTTACAGCAATCATAGCAGTAGCAATAAGACTATATACACAGGACCTTCTTGCTAGTTCAAAATCTGTCACATCTTACCCAGAGAGATCCAACTTAGCCGTTCTTGATATATTGCCGTTCACCCTTTTAACAGTACTTGTCACCCTTTCTCTTTTATACTAATAGCTTTAGTAGCAGTAGTAGTAGTAGTAAAACTAGTAGTCCTAGCCTTAGCTTTAATCGCAGTAGTTATAGTACTACCAATAAAACTAGTGAAGTATGAGTAGTAACATTAGCATTAAGATGCGAATTTTGTCTTTTGGTTAGTTCAACATCCCCCATATCAAGCTTTGTAAGTTTTGACTTCACGCACCAAACTGTTCCTAAATTATTGGTGATATGCCCGGAAATTACTCGCCTCCCGCGAAAAAAATCCCCCCGTGGAAAATACCCCCTGGAAAATACCCCCCCTCCTGTGGAAAAATACCCCTTTGGAAAATACCCACCCCCCGGAAAAGTTGGGCTATAGATTTGCACATTAGAGGGTGGGGGGGGGGGTAAAGCATAGCGGGTCTGCATGCAAAATGTGTTTGGTACAATTATTCTGCATATTAGATAAATAGATAAATAAGTGTATTTTAAAGCCAAATATATGGCCATATTTTAAAGCAAATATATGGCCATGAACATAGTAAAATAACATAAATGAAAGGCACAAATAACATACACTTTGATTAGCAATCATCATAAAATAATTAAATGAAACCCTACATCTTTTTTATAGTTACCAAAATTTCCAGATACCTCGCTATTCTTATGTAATTTTTTAGTGGTCATATACGTAGAAAGAATTATTTTCTGACTTCAAACTATCCAAATACTTTACCCCCCCCCCCCCCCCCCTATGTGCAAATGTATAGCCCAAATTACAAATTTCCCATGTATTCTGTCACTTGTATTTGTCTTGTCTCGCTCTAAGCTGAAGAGACTAACAAAGAAACCGGTTTTGTTCTCGAGTTTTACACACTGTAAACTTGATTGAGTAGCCCATAATACACAAGTACCAAAACTCCTTCCCCCTACGGAAATTAAAAATCAAAACTCAAATATAATTCTCAAAATTAGAAAGCCTTCTTTTCCACGGCAGATGGGGGGGGGGGGGGTAATTTCCGTGGGATAAAGTATTTGGACAGTTTGAAGTCAGAAAACGATTCTTCCTAGGTATATGGCCACTAAAAAATTACAGAAGAATAGCGTGGTATCTGAAAACTTTGTTAACTAAAAAAAAAAAAAAAAAAAAAAAAAAAAAAAAAAAAAAAAAAAAAAAAAATCCAATTATAAAGTAAATGTAATGTTTCATTTAAGTGTTTTTGTTTCCAAGTGATAAATGTTTTTTTTTTCCAATGACCATTTTTCCAAGTATTAAGAACTATTATTAGGTTAATGTAGTGTTTCATTTAAATGTTTTATGATGATCGCTGATCAAAGTTTATGTTATTTTTGCCTTTCATTTATGTTATTTTATTATGTTCATGGCCGTATATTGGCTTGAAAATATAGTTATTTATCTATCTATCTAATATGCAGAATAATTGTTCCAAACACATTTTGCATGCAGACCCGCTATACTTTACCCCCCCCCCCAAATGTGTAAATTTATAGCCCATATTTATTTCTAAAGTAACGAAGAAACAAACATAAAAATGGCATGTTCTCGAATTTTACAGAGCGTAAATATGAGTGAGTGGTGCATAATACACAAGTATCAAAACTCCTTCCCCCTACAGAAACTAAAAAAATAAAACTCAAATAAAATTCTCAAATTCGGAAAACCTTATTTTCCTCGGGGGGAGTGGGTATTTTCCAGGGGGGGTATTTTTTTTTTGGGGGGGGGGGGGTATTTTCCGGTGGGGGAGGGTATTTTTCGCAGGGGGTATTTTCCAGGGGGGAGCATATTCCTAGGGGTTATTTTCTTTGGGGGCTACTTTCTGGGGTTATTTTCCGGGGCTGTATTTTTTTCCATGGAAGGGGGAGGTATTTTCCGGGGGGGGGGGATTTTCTAGGAGGGGTAATCGCCGGGAGCGGGTGGAACTTCTAGAACGCCTAGAGAAGTAAATCTCTCTCAGCAAGTCCTGGAAGTTTCAGCTTAATGACATTACCGATATGCCGTTTTGATAACCCGTATGTTGATTTACTTTCTGAAATTCCATCTTAATTCCCAATCAAATGAGCTTCCTGTAAGTCCTATACAATCACCCCATTCATATTAATTTTATACGCTCCTCAGGCCATAAGTTAAAACCCTTGCCCCTAGGCTTTTGTGGTTCGTTTAAACCCTGGGTTATTGTTATATTCTCTTTGGACTATCTTGAACAAAATTGTTATCTCAAAGTTTCGATCAGATATATTTGGGGAAAAGAGAGTGTCTGGAGAGGGGGAGGGCTAGTTGCGCTTCGATTACTTTTGAATCTAAAAAAGGGAACTAGAACTGTCAATTTCGAAACAAATGAGCCTCTTCCAAAATTTATGTGACCACCCATTGAACAAAAACCTTATATGCCTCGGGTGGCTTAACTTACCACCCTTTTTCCCATGCCCAAGGGGTTTGTGTCTACCTGAAGGCATTTTTATGTGCTCTCTGCATTTTTTGAACAAAATTACTTTCTCAAGTTTCAATCGGATGCATTTGGGGGAAAAGAGTTTGAGGGTGGGGGGTTGTAATCTCCGATCACTTTTGACTCTAATAAAGTTAACTAGAACTTTTAATTTCCAATCGAATGATACCTCTTCAAAGCTTATATACAACCCCATCTTAAACATACTTATATGTTAAGAATAGACAACGAACTCAACTTCTAGCACTTGGCGTTAGGGCTGTGGGTCAAAGACGAAACTACTAGGCTTTTGAACTATGCTGAAGAAAATGGCTATCTCAAAATTTTGATATAGTTTTTTTGTATAAATGATGAAGGTAAAGGACTGGTTGCTCTCCAATCACTTTTGCTTCTTAAAGTGGACACAAGAACTTCATACTTCTAATCGAATAAGCTCTTTTCAAAGTTTCAACGACAACTCTTTCTATACGAGGTGACTTGGTCAGAAAAAAATACATTGTCCCCGCATCACCTATGACTTATGGAGTGCTGTTGCGTTGCCTATGATTTGGTCAACTATAGTGTGTTTCCCATCAGAGTGACTGCGTAATAAGCCATCTAAAGCAATTGCGGCTACATTTGAAAACGAAGATTTCTTTTCCTCACTTTTTTTTCAGGTATTTCAACGAATGTCGAGGCTAACACAAGGTTGCCACCGGTGACACTTTAGTGTCACTTTTGACACTTTTTTTTTAATGGCACTTATCGGGACACCTGACACTATTAGGAAACTTTTTAGCAAAAGTGGAACTTTTTTGGCTAAGTAGCACTATTTTACAAAAAAAAAGAATTTTTTCAGACAAAAAACCGGAAGGAAAACTGTCAATGTAGATATGCATCGATATTCCTTTTCTGTCAGTTAAGATTCTTATCTTAACTCCGCGCGTGGCAATTATTGGATGCAAGAATCTTTCTTTGCGGTGAAAAACGTAAACGTGTTTGGCTTTATCTGTGTGTGATAAATTTTTATATTCTTATCACCGATAAGCAAAGATAATCCAGTGATCTTCGGTACGAAATACTTGGCAATAAAGAAGACAGAGACAGGTATTTAACTTAAATGTGGTGGAGAAGCCATCAATTGTTTTCGGTTGTTTAGTTCAACTATTTTGTATTGTTGCAATAATTTGTAGGCTCATAGACGATAAGTCAAGTGGTTAGCAATTCTTGAATTCAATTTTTATGTTTTATTAGTTGAAGGTTGACTATAATTCAAAGAAGAAAAGAGCAAGAAAAGCTAAGAGTGTATTTTTGCGCTACTATGTTAATAGCTTTTACTATGTTAACCAGTCACTTGGCCAGTGAGTGCTTTAGTTTCCGCGTCTTTCCATCGATTTCCGTAACTGGAGGTCTTGAAGCCCAATGACTGAAAATCTCACTGGTTACATCACACAACGACTCAGCAACGCAAAAAGATCCAATAAGCTCACTGGTGTCCCACAAAAATATCTAGTGACCTCTTCAGTGACTAGGCTAGTGACGCAAAATGACCAGTGACTGAGCCAGTGATGCGCTCTAACATTTCCGTTCATATTGTTCATATTTTTTCTTTGAACTCTTGGCAATGGACAAATGAATAGTCATACATAACCATCATACTAAAAACAAAATTGATACCAAAACCTCCATTATCTTAAATCCTATGCAATCATTAGCAAAATCACAATCTAATTTCACTTTTTTTCTAACTTAAATTTATGTTACATCATTACATAAATTGAATTTGGACGCACTTCCTCATTTTAATTATTTCATTCCTACTAATTTTCTATTGTAAATGTGCTTTCACGCTGATACTCTAACGCTCGTGTTTTATTATAAAGGTGCTTTCATATTGATACTTAAAATGCTAATTGACTGTTCCTACGCCCTAGTCCCTGGGAACATCTTAAAGAAAAATTTACTGGGAGTGGCGAGAGTTCTCGTGAAACTTATTCTAGTCAGGTTGTGATAAACAGATTAGATGATATAGCTGTCTTATTGTTTTTCCACTAGTTTTTGCCAAATAAATTATTTGAAAAAGTTACTGTTTGAATCACTATTAGTTGTGTTTATCATAGGGTCATTAATAGCTACGATCTATGTTCGTGGCATTCTCTTTAACATTTTCGGAGAAAAGAAAAGTTTCAAGCACCTAAATGTACTGTAGTAATCCAGATAGTCCATTTTACAGAAAACTGGACGAAAAACTCTCAATGTAGACGAGTATTGCTGTCCTTTTTTTTTTCTCCAAAGAAAAAAAACTGAAGGTTTTTCCTCTTTTCGTTTTCTGTTCCTTTTTCACGCTATGGCGAAAGACTGCTCAGAAAAAAAGAGAAGAAAGTACTTTGTGGAACGAGCTCCCATTTTATACAGTAAGCACCATTTATGTTTTAGCGGGTTTTTAGGAGGGGGGCTGGAAAGTTGACAAGAGTGGAAGTACTGCGCAAAGCCAAAAATCAGCACCGACTGAGTTAAATAAAAATTTCGTTATTATAGTTGATAGATGGCATTAGATCCGACACTTCATGTTGGAGAATTTAAAGATGCGGGAAACCACGCGGGGGTGATCCCAAGTGGATTGGCCAATATTTTCAGTTTGAAAAGCTTGTTGATATGAGCGCGAGCGACGCGAAGCGTCGCGAGCGTCAAATTTTTGTAAAATGACACTTTTCATACAAAATTGACACTATTTTGCTACCCAAATTCGCACCAAAAAAACCGGCTGAGTGGCAACCCTGGCATAACATCAAAGAAGAAATGATTTATTAAAATATTGAACACTGGATTCTAGCATTTTATTAGTAATTTCAAGCATTTTATTTTATACTCAATCATGTGCACTTTTTAATCGTTTCAAACATTCCTGAAAAAATCTAGTGGCCTTTTTTGAACAGGATGAAGTTATCTCCTGGCTCCCATCTCCGGGTTTATCTCCCTGACCTAAAATTGCTTACCCTATAGCTCTGAAAATAAAAATTATCCTTAAAAAAAACTGCTGAAACTTACAGCTCTCAACTGATACCAAATTTTTGAATTTTTTGCTGTTTTTTATATTTTACTTAAAAGTACAAATATAAGCGTGAACTTAAAATTAATGACTGAAATATTTTTTTTGACAGAATTTTTCATTGTTATTTGGAATTCCTTTGTTAGGAGCTTTCAAATGAGGTGTTACATGACTATATTAAAAAATATTATTTTAACTGTTAGGCCTATTGAGGTGGAGGCAAACAAATTTTGTTGCTTCATTTTTTATTCAAAAGCTATCAATCAGCACATCATTCAAAAGCTATCTTTCTTCTAAACATGTTTCAAAGGTTATTTTCTACATCAAACCTAAAACGGCCCCACAAATCCTCTTTTGCCTCCCATCTCCCCTTTCCTCCCAAACCCCCCTTGTCAAAACAAGTAAAATGAAAATTCGTAAAGAGATTTTTTATAGTAAGATATATCTTAAATGGAGAAGTTTTCATTGCCTAGGAATGTCCTAGCTCTATAAACCCCCCTACCCCTGAATATAAGTACCTCCCAAAGAAAAACATGACAAATTTAAATTTGGTTCAAAAACTATTGGATAAAACTTGGATATTTAAAATCTTTATGTCAGGAGCTTTCAAATGAGTTGTCGCATTGCTATATTCAATTATATTTTATCTTTACTGTTACAGAGGTAGTCTAGAGGTAGGCCAAATGAGGTCTTTCATTTTTTGTCAAAGCTTATGAAACAGCACATCATTTGAAAGCTATCCTTCTTCTGAACATGTTCCTAGCGTTGTTTTCTACATTAAACCTAAAAGGGCCACACATATCCTCTTTTGCCTCCCATCTCCCCTTTCCTCTCAAACCCTCCATGTCAAAACAAGAAAACTGAAAGTTCGTAAAAAGATTTGTTATAGTAACATACATCTTAAATGGAGAAGTTTTCCTTGCCTAGGAATGTCCTAGCTCCATAAACCACCCTACCCCTGAATATAAGTACCTCCCAAAGAAAAACATGGCAAATTTAAATTTGGTTTGAAAACTATTGCATAAGACTTAGATATTTAAAATCTTTATGTCAGGAGCTTTCAAATGAGGTGTCGCATGACTATATTCAATTATATTTTATTTTTTATTGTTATGGAGGTAGTCTAAAGGTAGACCAAATGAGGTTTTTTGCTTTCTGTCAAACCTTATCAAAAAGCACATCATTTGAAAGCTACCCTTCTTCTGAACATGTTTCTAGTGTTGTTTTCTGAAACAAATCTAAAAGGGCCGCACAAATCCTCTTTTGCCTCCCATCTCCCCTTTCCTCTCAAACCCTCCATGTCAAAACAAGAAAAATGAAAATTCTTAAAGAGATTCGTTATAGTAAGATATATCTTAAATAGAGAAGTTTTCATTGCCCAGAAATGCCCTAGCTCCATAAACCCCCCACCCCTAAATATAAGTACCTCCCAAAGAAAAACATGGCAAATTTAAATTTGGTTCAAAAACTATTGGATAAGACTTGGATATTTAAAATCTTTATATCAGGAGTTTTCAAATGAGGTGTTGCATGACTATATTCAATTATATTTTATCTTTTCTGTTACAGAGGTAGGCCAAATGAGGTCTTTCATTTTTTGTCAAACCTTATGAAACAGCACATCATTTGAAAGCTATCCTTCTTCTGAACATGTTCCTAGCGTCGTTTTCTACATTAATCCTAAAAGGACCACACAAATCCTCTTTTGCCTCCCATCTCCCCTTTACTCTCATTCCCTCCATGTCAAAACAAGAAAAATGAAAGTTCATAAAAGGATTTGTTGTAGTAACATACATCTCAAATGGAGAAGTTTTCCTTGCCTAGGAATGCCCTAGCTCTATAAGCCCCCCACCCCTAAATATAAGTACCTCCCGAAGAAAAACATGGCAAATTTAAATTTGGTTCAAAAACTATTGGATAATACTTGGATATTTAAAATCTTTATATCAGGAGCTTTCAAATGAGGTGTCTCATGACTATATTCAATTATATTTTATCTTTACTGTTACAGAGGTAGTCTAGAGGTAGGCCAAATGAGGTCTTTCATTTTTTGTCAAAGCTTATGAAACAGCACATCATTTGAAAGCTACCCTTCTTTTGAACATGTTCCTAGTGTTGTTTTCTAAATTAAACATAAAAGGGCCACACAAATCCTCTTTTGCCTCCCATCTCCCCTTTCCTCTCAAACCCTCCATGTCAAAACAAGAAAAATGAAAGTTCGTAAAAGGATTTGTTATAGTAACATCCATCTTAAATGGAGAAGTTTTCCTTGCCTAGGAATGTCCTAGCTCCATAAACCATCCTATCCCTAAATATAAGTACCTCTCAAAGAAAAACATGGCAAATTTAAATTTGGATCAAAAACTATTGGATAATACTTGGATATTTAAAATCTTTATATCAGAAGTTTTCAAATGAGGTGTCGCATGACTATATTCAATTATATTTTATCTTTACTATTACAGAGGTAGTCTAGAGGTAGGCCAAATGAGGTCTTTCATTTTTTGTCAAAGCTTATGAAACAGCACATCATTTGAAAGCTATCCTTCTTCTGAACATGTTCCTAGTGTTGTTTTCTACATTAAACCTAAAAGGGCCACACAAATCCTCTTTTGCCTCCCATCTCCCCTTTCCTCTCAAACCCTCCATGTCAAAACAAGAAAAATGAAAATTCGTAAAAGGATTTGTTATAGTAACATCCATCTTAAATGGAGAAGTTTTCCTTGCCTAGGAATGTCCTAGCTCCATAAACCATCCTACCCCTGAATATCAGTACCTCCCAAAGAAAAACATGGCAAATTCAAATTTGGTTCAAAAACTATTGCATAAGACATAGATATTTAAAATCTTTATGTCAGGAGCTTTCAAATGAGGTGTCGCATGACTATATTCAATTATATTTTATTTTTTATCGTTATGGAGGTAGTCTAGAGGTAGACCAAATGAGGGTTTTTGCTTTTTGTCAAAGCTTATCAAACAGCACATCATTTGAAAGTTACCCTTCTTCTGAACATGTTTCTAGTGTTGTTTTCTGAAACAAATCTAAAAGGGCCGCACAAATCCTCTTTTGCCTCCCATCTCCCCTTTCCTCTCAAACCCTCCATGTCAAAACAAGAAAAATGAAAATTCGTAAAGAGATTGGTTATAGTAAGATATATCTTAAATAGAGAAGTTTTCATTGCCCAGGAATGCCCAAGCTCTGTAAACCCCCCACCCCTAAATATAAATACCTCCCAAAGAAAAACATGGCAAATTTAAATTTGGTTCAAAAACTATTGGATAAGACTTGGATATTTAAAATCTTTATATCAGGAGCTTTCAAATGAGGTGTCGCATGACTATATTCAATTATATTTTATCTTTACTGTTACAGAGGTAGTCTAGAGGTAGGCCAAATGAGGTCTTTCATTTTTTGTCAAAGCTTATCAAACAGCACATCATTTGAAAGCTATCCTTCTTCTGAACATGTTCCTAGTGTTGTTTTCTACATTAAACCTAAAAGGGCCACACAAATACTCTTTTGCCTCCCATCTCCCCTTTCCTCTCAAAACCTCCATGTCAAAACAAGAAAAATGAAAGTTCGTAAAAGGATTTGTTATAGTAACATACATCTCAAATGGAGAAGTTTTCCTTGCCTTGGAATGTCCTAGCTCCATAAACCCCCCACCCCTAAATATAAGTACCTCCCGAAGAAAAACATGGCAAATTTAAATTTGGTTCAAAAACTATTGGATAAGACTTGGATATTTAAATTCTTTATATCAGGAGCTTTCAAATGAGGTGTCCCATGACTATATTCAATTATATTTTATCTTTACTGTTACAGAGGTAGGCCAAATGAGGTCTTTCATTTTTTGTCAAAGCTTATGAAACAGCACATCATTTGAAAGCTACCCTTCTTCTGAACATTTTCCTAGCGTTTTTTTTTTCTACATTAAACATGAAAGGGCCACACAAATCCTCTTTTGCCTCCCATCTCCCCTTTCCTCTCAAACCCTCCATGTCAAAACAAGAAAAATGAAAGTTCGTAAAAGGATTTGTTATAGTAACATCCATCTTAAATGGAGAAGTTTTCCTTGCCTAGGAATGCCCTAGCTCCATAAACCATCCTACCCCTAAATATAAGTACCTCCCAAAGAAAAACATGGCAAATTTAAATTTGGATCAAAAACTATTGGATAAGACTTGGATATTTAAAATCTTTATATCAGGAGTTTTCAAATGAGGTGTCGCATGACTATTTTTAATTATATTTTATCTTTACTATTACAGAGGTAGTCTAGAGGTAGGCCAAATGAGGTCTTTCATTTTTTGTCAAAGCTTATGAAACAGCACATCATTTGAAAGCTATCCTTCTTCTGAACATGTTCCTAGCGTTGTTTTCTACATTACCTCCCAAAGAAAAACATAACATTTTCAAATTTGGTTCAAAAACTATTGCATAAGACATAGATATTTAAAATCTTTATGTCAGGAGCTTTCAAATGAGGTGTCGCATGACTATATTCAATTATATTTTATTTTTTATTGTTATGGAGGTAGTCTAGAGGTAGACCAAATGAGGGTTTTTGCTTTTTGTCAAAGCTTATCAAACAGCACATCATTTGAAAGCTACCCTTCTTCTGAACATGTTTCTAGTGTTGTTTTCTGAAACAAATCTAAAAGGGCCGCACAAATCCTCTTTTGCCTCCCATCTCCCCTTTCCTCTCAAACCCTCCATGTCAAAACAAGAAATATGAAAATTCGTAAAGAGATTCGTTATAGTAAGATATATCTTAAATAGAGAAGTTTTCATTGCCCAGGAATGCCCTAGCTCCGTAAACCCCCCACCCCTAAATATAAGTACCTCCCAAAGAAAAACACGGCAAATTTAAATTTGGTTCGAAAACTATTGGATAAGACTTGGATATTTAAAATATTTATATCAGGAGCTTTCAAATGAGGTGTGACATGACTATATTCAATTATATTTTATCTTTACTGTTACAGAGGTAGTCTAGAGGTAGGCCAAATGAGGTCTTTCATTTTTTGTCAAAGCTTATCAAACAGCTCATCATTTGAAAGCTATCCTTCTTCTGGACATGTTTCTAGCGTTGTTTTCTACATTAAACCTAAAAGGGCCACACAAATCCTCTTTTGCCTCCCATCTCCCCTTTCCTCTAAAACCCTCCATATCAAAACAAGAAAACTGAAAGTTCGTAAAAAGATTTGTTGTAGTAACATACATCTTAAATGGAGAAGTTTTTCTTGCCTAGGAATGTCCTAGCTCCATAAACCACCCTACCCCTGAATATAAGTACCTCCCAAAGAAAAACACGGCAAATTTAAATTTGGTTCGAAAACTATTGCATAAGACTTAGATATTTAAAATCTTTATGTCAAGAGCTTTCAAATGAGGTGTCCCATGACTATATTCAATTATATTTTATTTTTTATCGTTATGGAGGTAGTCTAGAGGTAGACCAAATGAGGTTTTTTGCTTTTTGTCAAAGCTTATCAAACAGCACATCATTTGAAAGCTATCCTTCTTCTGAACATGTTTCTAGTGTCGTTTTCTGAAACAAATCTAAAAGGGCCGCACAAATCCTCTTTTGCCTCCCATCTCCCCTTTCCTCTCAAACCCTCCATGTCAAAACAAGAAAAATGAAAATTCGTAAAGAGATTCGTTATAGTAAGATATATCTTAAATAAAGAAGTTTTCATTGCCCAGGAATGCCCTAGCTCCGTAAACCCCCCACCCCTAAATATAAGTACTTCCCAAAGAAAAACATGGCAAATTTAAATTTGGTTCAAAAACTATTGGATAAGACTTGGATATTTAAAATCTTTATATGAGGAGCTTTCAAATGAGGTGTCGCATGACTATATTCAATTATATTTTATCTTTACTGTTACAGAGGTAGTCTAGAGGTAAGCCAAATGAGGTCTTTCATTTTTTGTCAAAGCTTATCAAACAGCACATCATTTGAAAGCTATCCTTCTTCTGAACATGTTCCTAGTGTTGTTTTCTACATTAAAACCTAAAAGGGCCACACAAATCCTCTTTTGCCTCCCATCTCCCCTTTCCTCTCAAACCCTCCATGTCAAAACAAGAAAAATGAAAGTTCGTAAAAGGATTTGTTATAGTAACATCCATCTTAAATGGAGAAGTTTTCCTTGTCTAGGGATGTCCTAGCTCCATAAACCATCCTACCCCTGAATATCAGTACCTCCCAAAGAAAAACATGGCAAATTCAAATTTGGTTCAAAAACTATTGCATAAGACATAGATATTTAAAATCTTTATGTCAGGAGCTTTCAAATGAGGTGTCGCATGACTATATTCAATTATGTTTTATTTTTATCGTTATGGAGGTAGTCTAGAGGTAGACCAAATGAGGGTTTTTGCTTTTTGTCAAAGCTTATCAAACAGCACATCATTTGAAAGCTACCTTCTTCTGAACATGTTTCTAGTGTTGTTTTCTGAAACAAATCTAAAAGGGCCGCACAAATCCTCTTTTGCCTCCCATCTCCCCTTTCCTCTCAAACCCTCCATGTCAAAACAAGAAAAATGAAAATTCATAAAGAGATTGGTTATAGTAAGATATATCTTAAATAGAGAAGTTTTCATTGCCCAGGAATGCCCAAGCTCTGTAAACCCCCCACCCCTAAATATAAATACCTCCCAAAGAAAAATATGGCAAATTTAAATTTGGTTCAAAAACTATTGGATAAGACTTGGATATTTAAAATCTTTATATCAGGAGCTTTCAAATGAGGTGTCGCATGACTATATTCAATTATATTTTATTTTTACTGTTACAGAGGTAGTCTAGAGGTAGGCCAAATGAGGTCTTTCATTTTTTGTCAAAGCTTATCAAACAGCACATCATTTGAAAGCTATCCTTCTTCTGGACATGTTTCTAGCGTTGTTTTCTACATTAAACCTAAAAGGGCCACACAAATCCTCTTTTGCCTCCCATCTCCCCTTTCCTCTCAAACCCTCCATGTCAAAACAAGAAAAATGAAAATTCGTAAAAATATTTGTTATAGTAACATATATCTTAAATGGAGAAGTTTTCCTTGCCTAGGAATGTCCTAGCTCTATAAACCATCCTACCCCTGAATATAAGTACCTCCCAAAGAAAAACATGGCAAATTCAAATTTGGTTCAAAAACTATTGCATAAGACATAGATATTTAAAATCTTTATGTCAGGAACTTTCAAATGAGGTGTCGCATGACTATATTCAATTATACTTTATTTTTTATCGTTATGGAGGTAGTCTAGAGGTAGACCAAATGAGGTTTTTTGCTTTTTGTCAAAGCTTATCAAAACAGCACAACATTTGAACGCTACCCTTCTTCTGAACATGTTCCTAGCGTTGTTTTCTACATTAAACCTAAAAGGGCCACACATATCCTCTTTTGCCTCCCATCTCCCCTTTCCTCTCAAACCCTCCATGTCAAAACAAGAAAACTGAAAGTTCGTAAAAAGATTTGTTATAGTAACATACATCTTAAATGGAGAAGTTTTCCTTGCCTAGGAATGTCCTAGCTCCATAAACCACCCTACCCCTGAATATAAGTACCTCCCAAAGAAAAACATGGCAAATTTAAATTTGGTTCGAAAACTATTGCATAAGACTTAGATATTTAAAATCTTTATGTCAGGAGCTTTCAAATGAGGTGTCGCATGACTATATTCAATTATATTTTATTTTTTATCGTTATGGAGGTAGTCTAGAGGTAGACCAAATGAGGTTTTTTGCTTTCTGTCAAACCTTATCAAAAAGCACATCATTTGAAAGCTACCCTTCTTCTGAACATGTTTCTAGTGTTGTTTTCTGAAACAAATCTAAAAGGGCCGCACAAATCCTCTTTTGCCTCCCATCTCCCCTTTCCTCTCAAACCCTCCATGTCAAAACAAGAAAAATGAAAATTCTTAAAGAGATTCGTTATAGTAAGATATATCTTAAATAGAGAAGTTTTCATTGCCCAGAAATGCCCTAGCTCCATAAACCCCCCACCCCTAAATATAAGTACCTCCCAAAGAAAAACATGGCAAATTTAAATTTGGTTCAAAAACTATTGGATAAACTTGGATATTTAAAATCTTTATATCAGGAGTTTTCAAATGAGGTGTTGCATGACTATATTCAATTATATTTATCTTTTCTGTTACAGAGGTAGGCCAAATGAGGTCTTTCATTTTTTGTCAAACCTTATGAAACAGCAAATCATTTGAAAGCTATCCTTCTTCTGAACATGTTCCTAGCGTCGTTTTCTACATTAATCCTAAAAGGACCACACAAATCCTCTTTTGCCTCCCATCTCCCCTTTCCTCTCAAACCCTCCATGTCAAAACAAGAAAAATGAAAGTTCGTAAAAGGATTTGTTGTAGTAACATACATCTCAAATGGTGAAGTTTTCCTTGCCTAGGAATGCCCTAGCTCTATAAGCCCCCCACCCCTAAATATAAGTACCTCCCGAAGAAAAACATGGCAAATTTAAATTTGGTTGAAAAACTATTGGATAAGACTTGGATATTTAAGATCTGTATATCAGGAGCTTTAAAATGAGGTGTCTCATGACTATATTCAATTATATTTTATCTTTACTGTTACAGAGGTAGTCTAGAGGTAGGCCAAATGAGGTCTTTCATTTTTTGTCAAAGCTTATGAAACAGCACATCATTTGAAAGCTACCCTTCTTTTGAACATGTTCCTAGTGTTGTTTTCTAAATTAAACATAAAAGGGCCACACAAATCCTCTTTTGCCTCCCATCTCCCCTTTCCTCTCAAACCCTCCATGTCAAAACAAGAAAAATGAAAGTTCGTAAAAGGATTTGTTATAGTAACATCCATCTTAAATGGAGAAGTTTTCCTTGCCTAGGAATGTCCTAGCTCCATAAACCATCCTATCCCTAAATATAAGTACCTCCCAAAGAAAAACATGGCAAATTTAAATTTGGATCAAAAACTATTGGATAAGACTTGGATATTTAAAATCTTTATATCAGGAGTTTTCAAATGAGGTGTCGCATGACTATATTCAATTATATTTTATCTTTACTATTACAGAGGTAGTCTAGAGGTAGGCCAAATGAGGTCTTTCATTTTTTGTCAAAGCTTATGAAACAGCACATCATTTGAAAGCTATCCTTCTTCTGAACATGTTCCTAGTGTTGTTTTCTACATTAAACCTAAAAGGGCCACACAAATCCTCTTTTGCCTCCCATCTCCCCTTTCCTCTCAAACCCTCCATGTCAAAACAAGAAAAATGAAAATTCGTAAAGAGATTCGTTATAGTAAGATATATCTTAAATAGAGAAGTTTTCATTGCCCAGGAATGCCCTAGCTCCATAAACCCTCTACCCCCTGAATATAAGTACCTCCCAAAGAAAAACATGGCAAATTCAAATTTGGTTCAAAAACTACTGGATAAGACTTGGATAAACGAAACTCAGAAAGGAGAGAAAGTAACAAAATGAAAAATAAAATAAAAAAAGGGTGAAAAAACGAGGATTTTGTCAGCCAGCGAACCATGAAGATGACAAAATATAAGCAAATATTTCGACAAGGACCTCCGCCAAGTCGTCCTCAGTGCTAAACAAAAAAGAAAAAAAAACGAAAATCTAACCTTTCGAAGTAAGACAAAACTTAATGAAATTTATATCTTTGTAATCAGCAGGATAAGCAAATTCTTTTGATATATCTATTGGTATCAAAATTCCGCTTTTTAGAGTTTCGGTTAGTATTGAGCCGGGTCGCTCCTTACTTACGCTTCATTACCACGAAATGTCTGATTGGCTATTACTCCCTAGTGACTAAATACTCTGGGAAGCAGTGGCGTAATTTACTATGAGACAGGGGGGGGGCAACTGCCGCTCCCGGACATTGATTTGCCACCCCCAGACCCGAGTTTGCCCCCCCCCCCCACATACCCAAGTTTGCCCCCCAGCCGAAATTTTGTTTCTTCCAAAATCTTGCCAAAATTTAGATAAACCTGCATAATTCAAGCATCAACAGAAATATATCATTTTTTTAGTACATTATTTATCTTTATAGTACTATAAAGTACATTTATAGTACTTTCATAGCAATAAAAAGTACCTGCATGGTCCTAAATGGCTTATTTTTAGTTTTACTGTCATTTTCACTTTATTTGATAAATTAGGTCCAACTCTCCCCCCCCCCCAAGGGTTTTGACGAAATTACGCCACTGCTGGGAAGCTTGGAACATTTGCAACGAAAAGCTCTGGTCTCACAGACTCAAAAAGTGCATTATTATAACCAAGAATTTTTCTTCTTGATAAAGATGAATTCTGTCAGTCATTTTTTCCGGGTCCTCATATTAGCACAAAATCGATGATATTTCAAAACAAGCTATGCTTGTGGTAAGGTAAACCAAAAATTATTTTCTAAGCATTCAAAAAAATGAAGCAGCAGTGTGTTAAAGTATCAAAAACTGTGCGTGTATGTTCATAAGCACTGAGTTTACCTGGAATCAACCTCTTCAGACTCAAATGTTTTTGACAACATATCTTCGAGTGTGTTTCCAGAACAAGTTATCGAAAGGCAATTAAACGATTCTGTCCTCGTTGAGACGTTGTTGCAGATCTGACATATGCATTTTTGTTTGATTGAGCCTTCAAAGACTTTATTCTTCGTGTCCGTCTCCTCTTCCATTTTGTTCACGAGTGTAATTAAAAATTCATGAGCATCATTTTGCTGTCCAATTTCGAAATACGGAGAAAGGCCTTTAAAAAAAACTGATCATAGCTAATCTTACTGGTGATTAAATACAAAAGAAGCTTCTTCATCTGAAAGTAAGAATATACATTAAAAAAAATATATATTTTTCCAACAAATATATACAAATATAGGCTATATATGTTTTTCTAAAAACAAATATATATTTTTGCATATATGAGGAGGGCTGCCCCTTCTTCAACTCTTTAAGCTTAAGTTGGAATTTTTGTTCCACTTCTTTAAGAAATAAAAGAAAAATGGAGGAGGAGCGTGCGTAGCTGTGTTGGCCTTATTCGGCTTGGTACTGCGGTGAGTTGTTAGTAGCAGTAGTAGTTCTTTAAGAAAGAATGCTCAAACACAAGTTCTGTTTAATTTGTATGGAAAGTATTTTTAAAGAAATTTAAGACTTTGGCCTAAAAAGCGAAGATTCCAGAAAGGGGAATCCGCCCTCAAATACAGAATAATTTCTGTTCGGTTTAAGTTTTAATGTTGCTCCTTACTTTCAGTTAAAATTTTCTCTAGACAATTCCATCCTCGTTGAAAATCACCCCCTCCCTTCTCCGTAAAATTTCTTGCGGACAAAAAAATTCTGCTCAGCATATTCTGGTTCGAAAAAACAATTTAATTTCTAATCGTTTTCCCAATCACTCCGGGAATCCCCCCTTCCATGGTAATTTTTTTCCGGGCGTCCAAAACCGCTGAAAATTCCTTCCAAATATCTCCACATGCTAAATCTAGTTGACAGAGGGAAAGCAAGACAGATAAAAGAATTTCGTATAGGAATCCTGCAAAATCCCAAGTGTAGAATTTTCCCTGGAAAGTTCACCGTCGGAAATTTTCCTCTCCTGCAGAAAATACTCCGCATGAAAACCCACCTCAAGCACAAAATCCCTCACCCAGTAAAATGTCTGCTTACTTCCCAATAACAAATACTATACGCATGCAATGGGCGAATTTTACAAGTAACAGCACTTTTCCCATGATCTGTAAGTCGTCATGTTACCCCCAAAGGTGTAGTTATTGGATCTCAAATCTCAAATTTTTTTGGAAAAAAGCAGCAAAAACTTTGGAAAAAAGCAACAAAAATACAAATAAACACGCATCCGTGATCTTTCTTCTGGCCGAAGAAAAAAAATACATAGGCTAAATAAAATAAAAAAAAATGTAAAATTCCACATTTCTGTAAATAGGAGCTTGAAACTTCTACATTAGGTTTCTCTGATACGCTTAATCTAATATGTGTTTCACCCTTCTTCGAAAATCAGACCAATTTTTTCAGGTTCGTAACTTTCAACGGGTAACACTAAACTTGAGGAATCTTATATATTTGGAATATTGCATTGAACATATAAATCCTTATATGCTCACAATGGGCAAGTTTGAAAACAGTCTTGGAGGAAGAATAGCAAAAATCAACTTTTCTCATTCGGTTCTGAAGTTTAATAATTCAATTTGTAAGATGTATGATTACATTTGTAATTATCATTGTATAATTCAAATTCAATTATTGTTATTGTACAATTTTAATTTAATTTATTGTACAATTCAATTTGTAATTTTGTAAATATAATTCAATTTGTAAGATGTACATATTGTTGATTAAATTCTTGCAAAATTGGATTTAAAAATAGCTGAAAGTGAATTAAAGAACTCTTTTTAGAAGCTAGAATAGGTACGTGGACTATAGACAGATAGAAGTATAGTTTAAATATAAAAATGTTGTAGCATACGTACTTGGCAACAAACTGCAAAATATATCAGGCCTCACAATCATCTGTTTCTTGTAAAGTATTGAAATGACAACCAAATTACAAAAAAAAACACTTGTCATTTTGTGTGCAGTTCGCACAGTGAATTTCTTTTTCATGTTCTAACCAATCCATAAATTTTGTTGACTGGAATAAAAGCTGAAAGGCAAAAAAGGCAATAAATTGACAATGAAATAAAAAAAAAATTCTTCACTATTTCTGCAAGATCAAAAGACACACACACACACGCAGACACATTATATATATATATATATATATATATATATATATATATATATATATATATATATATATATATATATACTATATATATATATATATATATATATAGATATATATATATATATATATATATATATATATAATATATATATATATATATATATATATATATATATATATATATATATATATATATATATATATATATATATATATATATATATATATTATATATATATATATATATATATATATATATATATATATATATTTCGGCCGGAGATAGCCCGAACAATATTGGTATTCTCGTAAATCATTCTCAAAGTAGTTAACAAAAATGTTTACTCGTTTCTTGTCTTTCTCGTGTAAGTTGATACGCTTTTTAGGGGTCCGGCGTATTCTCGCTTGAAAATTGAACCCCTAGAAAAATTCGTCCAGAGATTAGCTCCCCGCGGAAACTAAGACCCCTTAAAATTCTCCCTAGAAAATTCAATCCTTCACATCTGAAAAATTTCACCCCTGACAATTTCCCTCTAAGAACTTTTCCCCCTGGGCAATTTTCAACCTGAAAATAAATACTATTTATTGAAAATTGATTTGATCTGTATTGATATATATGTCGTTTTTATGGTTATGAGCAATATTCTGATGAAAGTTCAGTTAGAGCTTTGGCATTAACGGGTCAACATATATGAAATTTGAACTGGGCTTTTTCAAAACCAAATTTTATAAAACATATCAAAATTGGTTTATAAGTGTTTTGTTACTTTTTTACGAGATGATCGAAATTTTTGGAGTGGGGGGTTAAACCCCTCTCCTGGATATGGCCTTGGCATTTTATAAATTCAGCTTTTTCCTTTGCTTCATTAAAAAACCTCCCTTTCCTCAATCCATCAAATATGTGATTGTTGTTTATTTTTGTTGTATTATTTTGTTTTGTTACATTATTATGAAAGTTCAGTCACAGTTATGATAGTTAGGGATTCAACGTGTTAGAAATTTGAACTGAGCCGTTTACAAAACTGTATCATACTTTTTTGTTTGTGGAAAGGTATTTTTGGCGGAAGGTTAATATAGCATAATTCCAACTTAAATACTTATAAAAAAGAGGGATGTCAATTGTAAATGACTGACCTGCAATACCGAATTAACATAACAAGTGTTTCCAAGGTTTAGAAATCCAGAAACTTGTCCGTCACAGTTCATTGTGTAAGCTAATTTGAACAAGAAATCAAATTATTTCTAGCTCAAAGATTTTCTTACTAACTTCAAATTTTTAGGGTCAGCCTATATATTGGGCCACTTACTTTAAAGTTCATAAGGTGGATCAATGAACCTTTTTGTGCTAAATACCGACACTCTTTCGGCCTGACATGTTAATTAAACCAATATTCAAACGAAAAGGACATGATAAACCGGCATGACTTGCCGAGTAATACTTGCTAATTAAAAAACATCGATTTTCAATTTTCAATTCGTAGGGCCCAAGGTAAACTGGAAAAAACTGAATATATCCGGATCATCGAACTAGCCTCTCTAGAGTATCTTGAGAATACCTATGAATGCCTGAAAATTCCATATTCTTCCAAAAGCTGTTTCAAGATATTATCTCGGGGATCTTAAATATACACATAATGTCTTTCAGCTTAAATCCTTTCCCTCGGTCAAAATCATAAACTCACTTGGCCCACCTACCCTCCTATACTCCCTCAAGGTTCTTCTATTCTCCCTCATCCTCAACAGCCCCCCCCCCCATATTTCTCCTAGATAATTCCGGAGATTCATTAGACGGGAAGTGAAAGTTCTACACACCTGTTCAAGTTAGAGACAATGCTATAGCGTTGCCATAAAATAATCATAAGGGTTTAATGTATTAATATGCATTTATCGTTTCCAAGAGGCACTTCATATGGAAGCGGTGGGCATATCAACTTCGGAAAGGGGTTCAATCGATCCCAAATAAAAAACTAGTGTTAATTTTGATAGTCAAAAATGATTAGAGAGCAACAAACCGCCCCCACACCGTTTATACCCCAAACCACAATCCAAAATTTGTGCGAGTGCCATTAAATAGTGGATTTTGCCATATATTTTCCTCAGAATAATCTAAAAACGATTTGGGGCTAGAAATATTCGGCCGCCACCGCCCGTATTGCTGGTGCGCCGAAGCCTTTGTTACGGTGACGCGCAGAAATATTTTCAGTGGCGTATCACCGGTCTTTGGCGCGGCTTCGGGGACTACTCCAAAGCACCAAAGGTCTAGCAAGCTAATTGTACGTCATTGTTTGTGACCCGATATGGTAGTGCATGTTTAATGTTGCATAATTTCTATCGAAAAAATTATAAAAAGTGGGATTGAATTTGTAAACAGCTGACCTGCAATACCGAATTAATATAACAAGTATTTCCAAGGTTAAGAAATCCTGATACTGATCTGTCACAGTTCATTGTATACGATAATTTTAACAAGGAACCAAGTTATTTCTAGCTCAAAGATTCTTTTACTAACTTCACATTTTGAAAGTCAGCCTAGATATTGTGTAGAGTATTTCCGGGACTGTAAATTCTGCCTTTCTAGGTGTCAAATTTCTAACGGGTTCCACTCATTAAAATGTCAAAGGTTTTTCGTTCTAAGAAGTCCCTATAGTCATAGTTATTCTTCAAAATGACTCTGTTCCCATGGTTCTGATGCGTGGAGTCGAATAGCCAATCCCCAGAGTAATTTGGTCCAAGTGTCCATATTTTGTCATAGTCTTAACTTCATGCTTATCTTTTAACGTCACTTCATTAACTTGCACCACTTTCATCAATATCCAACCCCATCAAAAATTGCAGTCTCATGGATGTTGTCGTATGATGTGTTCCCTTCGCTTACTTTTCTTTCCTAGTAAGATGCTTGACGAAAATTAATGCATAAATTTGCCGTTGCGCTGTTGTCCATATCCAGTTGGACTGTCCCTGATTTAAAGACAAGGTCGTATCCAGAGGGGGGGCAGGGGGCTTGACCCCCCCCCCCAAAAAAAAAAAAAAAAAAAAAAAACAACTGTTTGTTCGACTCGTAGACTTTCAAATAAATTCTACCTGTAAAACGACCCCCCCAAAAAAAAAAAACAAAAAAAAAAAAAAAATAAACAAAACAAAACCAAAAAAACTATATATATTATCGATTTCCTACAGTAGAGACAAAGAAAAAAAATGTTGTCCATATAGAATCATGTTTTAATATCTTTCACTGAAACAAATAAAAAGAGGCAAAAAATATCAATTTCAAAAATTTTTCCATTCGAAGCTCACACAAGACACTGATTGTATAAGTCCTTGTTTCAATCAACCAAAAAAGGAAATATCACCATTTTATGTCATAAATAAAGCAATGAAAAAAATCGAGCATTGAGTGAAAAACATTGTTCATTCTTCGGTGTCTGCAACATCAAATCGGACATCTTGACATGGATCTATTTCACTAGCATTGTCCATTTCCATATCAGAGGTTTCGCAGTCAGTTAAAAGGGCAGTGGCTTCTTCCAAAGTTACCTAAAAATCAAGATGAATTAGTCATTTTAAATAAACATGGCACACGAATATGGGGATGTAACAACAAACACTGAAAGGGAGGTTTAGACTGTCATCTTCCTCATAAATGGAGGGCAACTATGCCCCCTCCCACGCTCATTTTTTCCCCAAAGTCACCTAATCAAAATTTTGAGACAGTCGTTTTGTTCAGCATAGTCGAATATAGTCATGCGACACCTCATTTGAAAGCTCCTGACATAAAGATTTTAAATATCTATGTCTTATGCAATAGTTTTTGAACCAAATTTGAATTTGCCATGTTTTTCTTTGGGAGGTACTAATATTCAGGGGTAGGGGGGTTTATGGAGCTAGGACATTCCTAGGCAAGGAAAACTTCTCCGTTTAAGATATATGTTACTATAACAAATCTTTTTCAAACTTTCATTTTTCTTCTTTTGACATGGAGGGTTTGAGAGGAAAGGGGAGATGGGAGGCAAGAGGATTTGTGTGGCCCTTTTAGGTTTAATGTAGAAAACAACGCTATCAAAAGAGGTATCTATTCTAATTAAACGGCCTTTGTGATTCAGGGATTTGTGATTCGGACAAAATTCGAACTTTAGCGCAAAGAGCGAGGTACTGACTGGGGGGGGGCGAACCCCTGAAATACGTAATAATTTCTGGTAGATTTAAGTTTTAATGTTGCTCCTTACTTTCAGTTTGAAAAAACTTGTTTGCACTAAAAAAACTTTGGCGTAAAGAGCAAAGTACTGACTAGGGGGTGAACCCCATCATATACGTAATAATTTCTGTTCGTTTTAAGCTTTAATGTTGCTCCTTACTTTCAGTTGAAAAAACTTTTTTTTATATTTAATTTCTGATCGTTTTTTAGATAATGCTGGGAAATACGGCACCCCCTTCATAGAAAGGTCCCTTCCCCCAAGGAAACATCCTCTATGGAAAGGTCCTCCCACGTAATCACTTTTAGGGGGTGTTTCCCCCTTTTTTCGAAAGTAAGGCAAATTTTTTCAGGCTCATAACTTTGATGTGTTAGACTAAATTTGATGAAACTTATATATTTGAAATCGGCATAAAAATCAAATTCTTTTGATGTATGTACGGTATCAAAATTCCATTTTTAGAGTTTTGGTTACTATTGAGCTGGGTCGCTCCTTACTTTCAGTTCGTTACCACGAACTGTTTGATTACCAAGTTTTAACGTCTCCAGGGAATCAACTGAATCAATGGTGACGAAATCAAGGAACAAAAAAAACACTCAAGAAATATATAATTTGGGCTACATATTTCCACAAAAAGAATGATAGTCGTCCCTAAAAGAAAAATATCTTCACAAATTTATTATAATGACTATTTTGTCTTTATTGTGAAATACAAATATTTCATATTTTGTGTCGGCACTAAGTCTTAAATTTAGTAATGACATGTGAAAAATTCTCAAAAGAGTAGATGTCTTGAAGAGAGTATTGTAGAGCGACCTTTTTTGCAAGTTTGGTCAAATTAAGTTCAATTAGATGACAGTATTGAAAACAGTTCTGTGCCGACAATTTAGTACGAGTTTAACACATCTTTACATGCTGAGTAAAACTCCATTAACGATTTTAAACCCTTTCTACAGTCCACTTGGTAATAGAAAGAATAATGAAAAGCAAAAACAAACATATCTACATCTGTACATGACAATCATTACGTAAGTTACGTCAGAACATAATTTCGAGAATGCCATTTAGCCAAAAAAACTAAAATTAATATGCAAATTTCGTTTGATTTATTCATGTATGGTGAGCCAAAATCAAAGCTGCATTAACTCCAAAATGTTCAGAAATTAAATAAAAAAAACATGTTTTGTAAACTGAAAGGAAGGAGCGACATTAAAATTTAAAACGAACAGAAATCATTCCGTATATGAAAGGGGTTGTCCCCTCCTCAACGCCTCGCTCTTTACGCTAAAGTTTGACTCTGTCTCATAACTTTATTTTTTAAAACAATAAAAAACTTTAGCATAAAGAGCAAGGCGTTGAGGAAGGGACTTTCATATACGGAATAATATCTGCTCGTTTTAAGTTTTGATATCGCTCCTTACTTACAGTTAAAAAAAACTTGTTATTTTTATTTAATTTAATTAATCTACCAAATTAGTTACTTGGGTACTCGCGTACTCGTGTTGAAAGGCTGATCTATAGCAACATCTTGGGTTGGGGGGGAGGGGGGGTTGCAAAGTGACAAGGGTGCCAATAACTTACCAAATTGACAAGTTTATTTTAAAAAAGGTTAAAACAAGAAAAAACAAATCAAGATGCCAGAGAAATCTTGGTAGGAGGGGGGGGGGAGTTGGTTGTTTCCCCTGCTTCCACCCTGGATCCGATACAGTTCATGGTGTTTCCAGTGTACTCTTATGAAACCATAGAATCTTGTCAAACTGTCAGATCAGTCTATGGCAAGATCTTACATTACCACTTCCAACAAATGTATCATTGTTTTTTAATGGAAAAGAATCTCTGGAGTTTTTGATTTGATCACCACTTAGGATAAGATTTGGCAATTACGCTACACGAGGTCTTAGACGTAAAAATTATGTATGACACCCGTCAAGTGCGTATCCTTTGCTTGTAAGTTTCCACCACAGTTTATATAATTATATAAACTGTGGTTTCCACTAATTAGGCTAGATTTCCCTTTGGGTTTCTGATTTTATTGCTGTTTTACCAGCAAGGAATGAATCTTCATACAGCACAGCAGCAGAAATATTTATAACGAACTAGCGCGCTTTGATATTGTATCATTTTTAGAGAAACTTTTCACTATTGTTCGTTATAAATATTTCTGCTGTGGTACAGAGTGGTTTCATTCAAAGGATCTTAAAAAGATTGCTGTTTTGACAGAAAATTACTGTACAAAAAGCGATTTTTAATATTGTTATATAGCATGCTTGGGCGCCGTCAAGGGGAGACAGGAGGGCCATGCCCCCCTGGAAATTTGGGACTGTAAAGTAATTATAAAAAAATGAAAGACCTCATTTGGCTTACCTCTAGACTACCTCCATAACAGTAAAAATAAATTATAATTGAATATAGTCATGCGACATGCAATTTGAAAAGCTCCTCATTTGAAAGCTCCTGACATAAAGATTTTAAATATCCAAGTCTTATCCAATAGTTTTTGAACCAAATTTGAATTTGGCATGTTTTTCTTTGGGAGGTACTAATATTCAGGGGTAGGGGGGTTTATGGAGCTAGGACATTCCTAGGCAAGGAAAACTTCTCCGTTTAAGATATATGTTACTATAAAATATCTTTTTAAAACTTTCATTTTTCTTCTTTTGACATGGAGGGTTTGAAAGGAAAGGGGAGATGAGAGGCAAAAGAGGATTTGTGTGGCCCTTTTAGGTTTAATGTAGAAAACAACGCTAGACACATGTTCAGAAGAAGGATAGCTTTCAAATGATGTGCTGTTAGATAAGCTTTGACAAAAAATGAAAGACCTCATTTGGCCTACCTCTAGGATACCTCTGTAACAGTAAACATAAAATATAATTGAATATAGTCATAAGACACCTCATTTGAAAGCTCCTGATATAAAGATTTTAAATATCCAAGTCTTATCCAATAGTTTTTGAACCAAATTTAAATTTGCCATGTTTTTCTTTGGGAGGTACTGATATTCAGGGGTAGGATGGTTTATGGAGCTAGGACATCCCTAGACAAGGAAAACTTCTCCATTTAAGATGGATGTTACTATAACAAATCCTTTTACGAACTTTCATTTTTCTAATTTTGACATGGAGTGTTTGAGAGGAAAGGGGAGATGGGAGGCAAAAGAGGATTGTGTGGCCCTTTTAGGTTTAATGTAGAAAACAAAGCTAGGAACATGTTCAGAAGAATGATAGCTTTCAAATGATGTGCTGTTTGATAAGCTTTGACAAAAAATGAAAGACCTCATTTGGCTTACCTCTAGACTACCTCTGTAACAGTAAAGATAAAATATAATTGAATATAGTCATGCGACACCTCATTTGAAAGCTCCTCATATAAAGATTTTAAATATCCAAGTCTTATCCAATAGTTTTTGAACCAAATTTAAATTTGCCATGTTTTTCTTTGGGAAGTACTTATATTTAGGGGTGGGGGGTTTACGGAGCTAGGGCATTCCTGGGCAATGAAAACTTCTTTATTTAAGATATATCTTACTATAACGAATCTCTTTACGAATTTCATTTTCTTGTTTTGACATGGAGGGTTTGAGAGGAAAGGGGAGATGGGAGGCAAAAGAGGATTTGTGCGGCCCTTTTAGATTTGTTTCAGAAAACGACACTAGAAACATGTTCAGAAGAAGGGTAGCTTTCAAATGATGTGCTGTTTGATAAGCTTTGACAAAAAGCAAAAAAACCTCATTTGGTCCTACCTCTAGACTACCTCCATAACGATAAAAATTAAATATAATTGAATATAGTCATGGGACACCTCATTTGAAAGCTCTTGACATAAAGATTTTAAATATCTAAGTCTTATGCAATAGTTTTCGAACCAAATTTAAATTTGCCATGTTTTTCTTTGGGAAGTACTTATATTTAGGGGTGGGGGGTTTACGGAGCTAGGGCATTCCTGGGCAAGAAAAACTTCTCCATTTAAGATGTATGTTACTACAACAAATCTTTTTACGAACTTTCAGTTTTCTTGTTTTGACATGGAGGGTTTGAGAGGAAAGGGGAGATGGGAGGCAAAGAGGATTTGTGTGGCCCTTTTAGGTTTAATGTAGAAAACAACGCTAGAAACATGTCCAGAAGAAGGATAGCTTTCAAATGATGAGCTGTTTGATAAGCTTTGACAAAAAATGAAAGACCTCATTTGGCCTACCTCTAGACTACCTCTGTAACAGTAAAGATAAAATATAATTGAATATAGTCATGTCACACCTCATTTGAAAGCTCCTGATATAAATATTTTAAATATCCAAGTCTTATCCAATAGTTTTTGAACCAAATTTAAATTTGCCATGTTTTTCTTTGGGAGGTACTTATATTTAGGGGTGGGGGGTTTACGGAGCTAGGGCATTTCTGGGCAATGAAAACTTCTCTATTTAAGATATATCTTACTATAACGAATCTTTTTACGAATTTTCATATTTCTTGTTTTGACATGGAGGGTTTGAGAGGAAAGGGGAGATGGGAGGCAAAAGAGGATTTGTGCGGCCCTTTTAGATTTGTTTCAGAAAACAACACTAGAAACATGTTCAGGAGAAGGGTAGCTTTCAAATGATGTGCTGTTTGATAAGCTTTGACAAAAAGCAAAAACCCTCATTTGGTCTACCTCTAGACTACCTCCATAACAATAAAAAATAAAATATAATTGAATATAGTCATGCGACACCTCATTTGAAAGCTCCTGACATAAAGATTTTAAATGTCTATGTCTTATGCAATAGTTTTTGAACCAAATTTGAAAATGCCATGTTTTTCTTTGGGAGGTAATGTAGAAAACAACGCTAGGAACATGTTCAGAAGAAGGATAGCTTTCAAATGATGTGCTGTTTCATAAGCTTTGACAAAAAATGAAAGACCTCATTTGGCCTACCTCTAGACTACCTCTGTAACAGTAAAGATAAAATATAATTGAATATAGTCATGCGACACCTCATTTGAAAACTCCTGATATAAAGATTTTAAATATCCAAGTCTTATCCAATAGTTTTTGATCCAAATTTAAATTTGCCATGTTTTTCTTTGGGAGGTACTTATATTTAGGGATAGGATGGTTTATGGAGCTAGGGCATTCCTAGGCAAGGAAAACTTCTCCATTTAAGATGGATGTTACTATAACAAATCCTTTTACGAACTTTCATTTTCTTGTTTTGACATGGAGGGTTTGAGAGGAAAGGGGAGATGGGAGGCAAAAGAGGATTTGTGTGGCCCTTTCAGGTTTAATGTAGAAAAAAAAAACGCTAGGAAAATGTTCAGAAGAAGGGTAGCTTTCAAATGATGTGCTGTTTCATAAGCTTTGACAAAAAATGAAAGACCTCATTTGGCCTACCTCTAGACTACCTCTGTAACAGTAAAGATAAAATATAATTGAATATAGTCATGGGACACCTCATTTGAAAGCTCCTGATATAAAGAATTTAAATATCCAAGTCTTATGCAATAGTTTTCGAACCAAATTTAAATTTGCCAAGTTTTTCTTCGGGAGGTACTTATATTTAGGGATAGGATGGTTTATGGAGCTAGGACATTCCTAGGCAAGGAAAAATTTTCTTCGGTGTGTGTCAATTATACACAAAATATAATTGAATATAGTCATGCGACACCTCATTTGAAAGTTCCTGATATAAAGGTTTTAAATATCCAAGTCTTATCCAATAGTTTTTGAACCAAATTTAAATTTGCCATGTTTTTCTTTGGGAGGTACTTATATTTAGGGGTGGGGGGTTTACGGAGCTAGGGCATTCCTGGGCAATGAAAACTTCTCTATTTAAGATATATCTTACTATAACGAATCTCTTTACGAATTTTCATTTTTCTTTTTTTGACATGGAGGGTTTGAGAGGAAAGGGGAGATGGGAGGCAAAAGAGGATTTGTGCGGCCCTTTTAGATTTGTTTCAGAAAATGACACTAGAAACATGTTCAGAAGAAGGGTAGCTTTCAAATGATGTGCTGTTTGATAAGCTTTGACAAAAAGCAAAAACCCTCATTTGGTCTACCTCTAGACTACCTCCATAACGATAAAAAATAAAATATAATTGAATATAGTCATGGGACACCTCATTTGAAAGCTCCTGACATAAAGATTTCAAATATCTAAGCCTTATGCAATAGTTTTTGAACCAAATTTGAATTTGCCATGTTTTTCTTTGGGAGGTACTTATATTCAGGGGTAGGGTGGTTTATGGAGCTAGGACATTCCTAGGCAAGGAAAAATTCTCCATTTAAGATGTTTGTTACTACAACAAATCTTTTTACGAACTTTCAGTTTTCTTGTTTTGACATGGAGGGTTTGAGAGGAAAGGGGAGATGGGAGGCAAAAGAGGATTTGTGGGGCCGTTTTAGACTACCTCTGTAACAGTAAAGATAAAATATAATTGAATATAGTAATGCAACACCTCATTTGAAAGCTCCTGACATAAAGATTTTAAATAGCTATGTCTTATGCAATAGTTTTTGAACCAAATTTAAATTTGTCATGTTTTTCTTTGGGAGGTACTTATATTCAGGGGTAGGGGGTTTATGGAGCTAAGACATTCCTAGGCAATGAAAACTTCTCCATTTAAGATATATCTTACTGTAACAAATCTCTTTACGAATTTTCATTTTACTTGTTTTGACAAGGAGGGTTTGGGAGGAAAGGGGAGATGGGAGGCAAAAGAGGATTTATGGGGCCGTTTTAGGTTTGATGCAGAAAACAACGCTAGAAACATGTTTAGAAGAAAGATAGCTTTCAAATGATGTGCTGATTAATAGCTTTTGAATAAAAAATTAAGCAACAAAATTTGTTTGCCTCCACCTCAATAGGCCTAACAGTTAAAATAATATTTTTTTTAATATAGTCATGTAACACCTCATTGGAAAGCTCCTAACAAAGGAATTCCAAATAACAATGAAAAATTCTGTCAAAAAAAATATTTCAGTCGTTAATTTTAAGTTCACGCTTATATTTGTACTTTTAAGTAAAATATTAAAAACAGCAAAAAAATTCAAAAATTTGGTATCAGTTGAGAGCTGTAAGTTTCAGCAGTTTTTTTTAAGGATAATTTTTATTTTCAGAGCTATAGGGTAAGCAATTTTAGGTCAGGGAGATAAACCCGGAGATGGGAGCCAGGAGATTACTTCATCCTGGTCTTTTTTGGGGAGCTGAATAAGAAAGTTTAGTTTTCTATACTTAATTTCCATTGTTTGAACTAGCAGAAAGCTGTTGGACCAATAGGCCTATTTGTAAGAAGACAAGAATTGATGAGACTCTTGAAGCAAAACCAGAATGCTATTGGAAATTAATTCTGGCTGTAGTTTTTTGTTTTTAGGTTCAGATTAGGCTAATTGTCTCATGAGCACAGTAAAACTTGAAATTTGAACTAAGCCTACTTTTTGGTTAATATATCCCAAATCATATTATTGAGTTGCAAATAAAGTGAATACACCATTTGATGCCTTTTTTTATGCTGATTACGAATATAATAAGCATTTCTATTGGAAATGAATTTCAGCCCCCCCCCCAATATAGGCTATACCTAACCTAACCCTGAATTGGCATATATAGGGGGGGGGAATTCATTTCCGAGAGAAATGCTTATTATATTTGTAATCAGCATAAAAAAAGGCATTGAATGGTGTATTCACTTTATTCCTAACTCAATAATATGATTTGGTATATAGCCTATTGACCCTTTTTTCATCATGTTCTTGTCAGATTGTTAAAGACACTAACCATATTTTTTGAAAGTCTTTTCAACATTTTAACTTTGGCCAATTAGGCCCTATTAACATAAATATTTGTTCTATGTAATCAGGAATTGTAACCAATTTGGTAAATTTGCAGCAAGTCATATAATTTAGCTAAGATGGAAGTGAAAATATCATTTGATGCTCTTTTTTATGCTCTTTCATAATTAAATAATTACACCTTAGGCTAATTGCATCTCTAGCCCTTAAAGGGGCCCCAACAGTATTTCATTTTTGTAACCACACAAAGAAATTATCAACTCCAGTCAGGGGCATCCTTAGGCTCATTTTATTGGGGGGGGCAATCTTTGAAAATTTTACCAAATTGCTACCTGATTTATGCCAAATTTTCTGCAGAAATCAAGAATTTTGCTAAATTTCTGCCAGATTTTTGCCTTCAGCAAAATTTTTACCAAATGTCAAAAAAGTTGGGGGGGCACATTTTGTGATTTAAAACTTTACTGTTGACAATAAAGGGTATATATTTAAGCATTGGTGGGGGTAAAGTTCATAGTAAATTTGCAGTGGGCTATATAATTTGGCTAGGATGAAAGGGGAAACATCATTTGATGCTTTTTTATGCTCTCTTAATTTGTATAAAATACCTTTGGGACCCTTTTAAGGGCTGAAGATGCAATTAGCCTAAGAAGTAATAATCAAATTATGAAAGAGCCTGAAAAAGGCATCAAATGACATTTTCACTTTCATCCTAGCTAAATTATATGACCCACTTCAAATTTACCACCAATTCAAACTAACAAATGGATTGCTTACATAAAAATGAAATTCACGTAGGCCACTTGTACATATAGCCTAGGCTATGAGAATAATTGACAACAATGGAAGAATGGTCAATTTAGAAAAAACTTCTTTTTTTGTTGTTGTTTAAAACTAGCTGGTACAATTTTCACTTGCCTCTATTATAAGCCAGTTTTGTCTTCTTTTTTTTTGCAACTGGCACTTTTTGCATTAAGAAATGTCTTGGTACAAAAAAGAAACATTTAGCTTGTATTAAATCAATATATTACACAAGACACATTTCAACAAAGAGCCTGTCACATATAAAAGTGTTCAATAATAATAAATTACACTGTCAGAGCTATATATGGGATCATTAGGGGGGTTGTCATAGGGTACAATTCTAGTTTAGCTAATTTTTGTTATCATGGAAACAGATTAGGTTAGGAAAATGAAACTTTCAGGGATGGGTCTACAGACTAAAGTATGTCCAGGGAAGGTATTTTGAAGTAACTATCTCCTTTCTTTCTCCCTTCAGAGGGCCATGACCTTTAAAAATCTTTATGTTATAAAAATGAAACCTTGCAAAATAGATCTTCTGCTTAAATGAAGTAGGCTACAACAAAACTTTTTTCAGCTTCTCAACTCTGCTCAATCTACTAAATTACTACTCATAAAATTCTACTCAAATTACTGGAATTGCATTTTCAGAACTAAAACCAGAGAAAAAGAAACTGAAAATTAGGGTAAAATGTTGTTTAATCACTGTCAACTATTCAAAAAGGGCACTAGCCCTCTCAGTTTCCAATCAAATGAGCCCTTTTTGAAGTTTTTAAGATGACTCTTTCTATAAAAAACCTTATATGCCCCCAGGGCATAACTTACAACCCTTGCCCTGAGGTCTTTGGGGGGGGGGTTATTATCCTCAAAGACCTAATTTCAAGAACTGTCAACTATGTTGAACAAAATGGCTATCTAAAAATACTGATTGGATATGTTTGGGGAAATGGTGGGTGTAAGAGGGGGGTTAGTTGCACTCCAATCAATTTCAACTATTAAAAAGGGTAGTAGCCCTTTGAATTTTCAATTAAATGAGTCCTTTATGAAGTTTTTACAACAATGCTTCCCATAATACCTTATATGCTCCCAGAGCATAACTTACAACCCTTGCCCTGAGGGCTGTGGGGAGAGTGTCCTCCTCAAAAACATAATTTCTGGATCTTTCAACTATAGGCTATTGAACAAAATGGCTATCTAAAAATTTTGATTGGATATGTGGGGAAAAGGTGGGCGTGGAAGGGGGGTTAGTGTCCTTCCAATCAGTTTTGACTATTAAAAAAGCCACAAGCCCTTCCAATTTTCAATCAAATGAACCCTTTTTGAAGTTTCTACGACAACTCTTTTGATATGCAGTGCTCTGGTCTAAAAAAAAACAAAAAAATACATTGTGCCAACATTGTTCTTTGCTTAAGCAGCGCTATTGTGCTGCCTATGATACTATTGATTAGATTATTTTTTTTCAGGGGGTTTCTTATTAACCCCCACACCCAAGATCAGTTGTTGGAGGTAGGGGGGATCAATTATTAACCCTTAGAAGGCTAATTATTTGTTTTTAAGGGTTTTTTATCTGGTGAATATTTAAATTTTATTTGTATCTACTTTTTAATCATCTGTCACTAAATCAGGTAGGAACAGCTAATTATGGACTTTGGAAAATACATAGTCTGTATGACCAAAGCAGTAAATGCCTAGGATAATTGCTAAAATTCATCTTATTTTGATGTTAGTAAATAAAGTGACAACATATTGGTCACAAGGATAAATAAATTTTCTACTCTCAGGGACATGCATATGCTACATCTTTCAATCATCAACAAAATAGTAATTTTTATCATCTTGGTTCTATGATTTGACTTGAAGTAAGGAATAAATTATTTTTCAAGCTTTATTGAGTTTTCTAGTTTTCTTATTCATTGAAACCATCAACAAGCCTTTCATGAATGTTATTTTGAAAGCACTTGGCTTAAGACAAGTTTGTGGCTATGTATCTTCCTGGGCCCTAGTTTGGGCTTTAAATTTGATTGAGAATGTGTTTCCTTTTCGAGGTAATAAAAGCCTGTATTCTGCAATTTTATTATATATGCATTACTCCAACAAAATTCAAGGCACTAAATATGACATTAAAAATAAAAGAAAAAAATATTTTCAGAAATTTAGGAAAAACCGGGAAAATACCAGTTTTAAAATCTATCACAGTGAATACATAACAAACTGCAAGTTTTGTAGTCACAATTTAAAAATGGAGTGCCATTTCCAAGTGGTGTTGGTAGTATTATATGTTTATAGCTGACATTAACTTATTTCAGAGATAATATTATGGATGTGCCTCAAATTCCAAACTTGGCTGAGCCTATCACCATTCCTGAGACTTCTGTTGTTAAAAATGGTAAGTTATCCAATAAAAATTTTGGTAACAAACTAAAAAGAAAGATGCTTCTCTTTAGCAAACAATTGTCTCGTTTTCCTCCTGCTTTAAAGTTCTCCTCAGTAAAAATAACAAAAAAGAAAGAACATGCAACTGCATAAAAGCTATGTAATGAAAGGACTATTTTGCTATACAAAAGTCTAACTTATTAGCTATATTTTTTTCAGTTTGGGGAGAAAACAAGTCTTGAAGTTGAAAATTTTTCTCTTACTATTTTCTGTTTGCAGGCTTAAGAACAATTAGAAAGCAATAAAAAAAAAGCATTCTTACTAAAGAGTCTATTTTGTGTAGCAGCCACAATGATTATCTATTGATAATAAGGACTAGTTTTATTATAATTATCTATAATATTTTATTATATATTAATTATAGGGACTAGTTTCTGTATCTTAGAATAAACATTTTTAAACAAAATTGCCTACAATCTTTTTGATAACATTTCTTGATGTTTGTTTGTTTCCTGTGATTATCTTTTTGTGATGTGTAAATAAATTAAGAAAAAGAAAAGGAGTTTATGATAAGGTATATGATCGTGATGGAAAAGGATACACCAAACAATCTTTTCTTTTCAGTTCACCAGGCTCTTTTCCGCCTCACTCAGCATCCTAAATCCAGATGTTACTTGGGATCTATCCATACATGCCTTATTTGAAGAATTTTCTTGTGGAAAATACTCTGTCGTATTTGAATTAAATTCATTTAGTCAACTAACAATAAAGCGTTGTAAACATAATGTATGTAAATTCCTTTATAAATAAAATTATGAGCGTGGAAGTCATTTTTTTTTTCTCTGATGCACATTTTTCTCTTCAAAAGTATTTGCTCTCACAAAATAAATTCTCTATAGCAGTACCAACAACTAGAACAAGTGGATTATCTGAGTTGTTACTGCCATGCTGTTAATTTAGTGAAAAACGCAGGTCATATTTCCTGAAGTTAAGTGTAGTCTCATTCTTGTTATTTCTAAGCACCCCTATTAGTAGCTAACCTACAAGATGTTGTTTTTTTGTCTTGTGACGTTTATTAATGTCTTGCTGTCTTTGTTTTGCCATTTTTTATCTCTATTATTTCCTTGGCAAAAAGCACATAATGCCATTCGGTTTTTTCAGTTTGTCCAAATTCTGTCAATTTCCCAGTCCTCCCAAACTTTTTATCAAGAGCTGTTCAGGTGTTGCTAGTTTCATATATTACAGTCAATAGATTTCAAGTAGGATGAGTGCATACAAATTGATTTTCCTAGTTGTTTTTTTGTAGATGTTAGACAACTTCCCTTTTCCCACCCTGCACACATTCACTTATGTTCCAAGAACTGTTTTTTTTTCACAAGTATGTGGTATTTGTTCAGTACAGCTAAGTGTGATTATCTAAAAGATAGTCAACCTTAGATATTCCATGTATTATTTTCTAGGAAACAGTGACTTCATATTTATTGAAAATAATATTCATCACATGGATTTGTTGTTGATTTTATTCAATACTTGTTCTTAAATTTCAGCTTAAGCCCTATTGAATCTAATGATAGTTTGAAATCCAGTGGTCTGATTTGCATGTTTTTTGTGTCTTAAAATTGTAAGCTTGCCTCTAGGCCATATTTGATGTCAATTGAGGATCTTGTAAAAAGGAAGATTTTTTTTGGGGGGGGGGGGTTGAGTGCGGTTAGAAAAAATGATTCATATAATTGGTGATAATCTTTAAGTTATTTCATTAGAATTGAAAGGGAATATTTCAATTATCAGCTATACTATTTCAATATTGCTGTCAAACAGGAAGTGGCATATCTATTTCTCTTATGGATATGCACATGTTTTCCAAAATCATTTTACCATTATAGAATCTGAAACAAAATAAATGAAAGATGCAAAAATAGAATTCAACAATTTTGTTGTTGGATGCTAAAGGAAACTGGGACTAGCATTTGAAGGAAAAAGCAAAATTGCCACCAATTGTTGAATTTTTTTATATTAGATGATTAGCCAACTCATTAGCCTATCAACCACATAACCTGTTTAAGAATTTTCAGGACTCTTTTCAACTCTAAATCTTGACATTTTGTGATGGCTCTTTGCCAAAGATTGTTTGATCTCTGTACTTATAAGGGTCATTATTCATTCTTGTGGCCATTGTGTTGAAAAGGGGGAAGAAATTGGGCTTTTTTTGTAAGCTTTTCTGTTGAATGTGTATCATGTCCCTTTTATTTATACTTTCTTTCAGAAGTTCAAGAGGCTTTACCAACTGACCATGAGGAGTTATTTGACTTTCCAAACCACCTTTTGTCTCCTAAAAGGGAAGATGCTCCCGTAGGTACTTTTTCCTGCTTTTCAGGACCAATGTAAACTTGAACGTGATACCCAGGAACTGGGCTCCCCATGTTTTGACAATAAAGGTACATGTCAAGCATTTGGTTTTTGTATAATCAAATATATTAGGTAATATTTTATTGGCAAAAGCTAGAACAAATTAGACTTTTCTAGGTCTTCATCATCTTAAGATTTGAAACTGCTGAAGAAACATGAAATGAAAAAAAAAAAATAACTTGAAACTATGCAATGGATTATATACAACAATTCCTGCAAATTCTGGAATTTTCAAATTCAAAAAAATATAAGTTTTTTTAAATATGTAGAAAAACTTGTTTCATTTCTAAAATAAAATATTGATGAATAGTGTTGTCTTGTACTGTAGTAGTAAGTAGTAAGTATTGTAGTGTAAATATTTTGTACTTGTAGATGATGGTATTTCTTTTTTCACTCTGCTTGTTTCATCTCCATTGTTGTAAATCCAGCAGAAAATATATTATTATTATTATATAAAGCTTTTCAATAGCATTACTAAACGTTTATAGTAAGATTTAGTTTGCCTTCTGAATTTTTGAAAAACCCATCAAAGCAATTTAAGTGTTAAACACAAAACAATTCACTCAGTGTCTAATATTCCAATAAAATTGACCTCTGTTTTTAAAAAGCAAAGACAGAGTTGTTATGTAAATCAGCACTATATTTATGGTGATTGCAAATCTTCAAATCTTTCCAACTCTAGCAACACCCAGTTTATACAAAAGTCAAGTAAACAAAAGTTTAAATGGTCAAATGTTTAGTTACAAAAGAATGTCCAGCATTTATAGGAGTATGTCAGAAAGGAAGAGAGTTTTTGCGTGGAAGAAGCGAAAACTATTTTTCCGTTATATTGTTAGTAAAAAGGAAAAACAGTGTAAAAACTAAAACTTATTTTAATAAAAAAAAAACAAGGAAAATACAATATTGGCATTTTAAGTAGAAAAGAATGCTAATTGTTAACTGGCATTTATTAGCATTGCTAATAAACGCTAATTTGTGAAATGGGGCTCCTATTTGTCAATTTATCACTCTTGAATATGTTCAGTTTTTTTTATTTTTTCTCATTTTTCACATTTGTTGTCTGTTTTTTTTTTTTTTTTTTATCTTGGAGAGTTACTAATTATAGCAAAGATTTTATCATGATTGGCTTATTTTGTATCTCTTTATTTTTGTTGTAGAAGCTGAATATGCTTCACCAAGTGATGTCAAAATGATCAGAGAAACATCTAATTCTGCTGTATCACCTCAGCATCAACAGCTACCTTTAAATATTGCATCCAGAATATCCAATTTAACATCTGTGTTGGACTTTCAGGATCTGGATGGTAATGATGAAGGTATATTTAAAAATAATAGCGTTGTAATATTAGTTTGAAAAAGGAAATTCCCCATTTCACGTATCCCCCAACCCAACTTAAGTGCTCATCTTCCATTATCCCACAAACTCCGCTGAAGTATTGATCTACTACATTCCATAGATCTTCCATCCATACCTTTCGGATAGGCTGAACTAAATGGCTATATAAAAATTTTGTTTGGAAGTGTTTGGGGAAATGATAGGCGTGAGGGGGGCTAGTTGCCCTATATCAAAATTTGATAACTATATCAAAATTTGCCCTCTTATCTCTTTTGACTAATAAAAAGGCACCAATCCTCTAAATTTCCAATCAAATGAACCCTTTTTGAAGCTTCTACTACGAAACTTTCTATAAAAACCTTTTATGGCTTAAGGGTATAACTTACGACCCTTGTCCTGAAGGCTATGGTGGGAGGGTTGTCATCATCAAAAACATAATTTCCAGACCTTTCAACTCTGTTGAACAGAATGACCTTATCAAAATGTTGATCGAAAATGTTTGGGGAAAAGATGAGCTTGGGGGGGGGGGATTCTCCCTCCGATTATTTTCAACTATTAAAAAGAGCAATAACCCTCTCAATTTCCAATCAGAAGAGCCTTTTTTGAAGTTTTTACTACAACACTTTCTATAAAAACATTATATGCCTCCAGGGCATAACTTACAACCTTAGCCCTGAGGGCTGTGAGGGGATTGTCATACTCAAAAACATAATATCCGGACCCTTCAACTACGTTCAACAAAATGGCTATATAAAAATGTTCATTGGAAGTGTTTGGGTAAATGATGGACATGGGGGGGGGGGCATTTGCCCTCTGATCGCCTTTGACTATTAATTAGGGCACTAGCACTCTCAATTCTCAATTGAATGAGTCCTTTTTGAAGTTTATACGATAACGCTGGCAAAGATCTAATATCCATAACTTTTAACTACGTTGAACAAAATGTCTATCTCAAAATTTTGATTGGATATGTTTGGGGAAATGGCGGGCGTGAGAGGGGTGTGAGTTGCCCTCCAATCGCTTTGGACTATTAAAAAGGTTCGAACACTGGAATGTATAATCCAGTATATATATATATATATATATATATATATATATATATATATATATATATATATATATATATATATATATATATATATATATATATATATATATATATATATATATATTATATATATATATATATATATATATATATATATATATATATATATATATATATATATATATATATATATATATATATATATATATATATTTATATATATATATATATATATATATATATATATATATATATATATATATATATATATATATATAAATATATATATTACCTCTTGGATGGTGTGGAAAAGAGGTTTTTTTTTTAAACCTTTTGAAATAGCCACAAATATATGGCTATCTCAAAATTTTTATTGGATGTGTTTGGGGAAATGGTGGGCGCGAGAGGGGGCTTAGTTGCCCTCCAATCACTTTCTACTATTAAATAAGGTGCTAGCCCTTTAAATATCCAATTGAATGAGCACTTTTTGAAGTTTCTACGAGAACACTTTCAATAAAAACTTTATATGCCCCCAGGGCATAACTTATAACCCTTGCCCTGAGGGGTTTGGGGTGATTGTCATCCTCAAAGACATAATTTCCAGAATTTTCCACTAAGTTGAACAAAATACCTATCTCAAAATTTTGATTGGATGTGTTTTGGGAAATGGTAGACGTGAGAGGGGGGTTAGTTGCTCTCCAATCACTTTCGACTATTAAAAAGGGCACTAGCCCTTTCAATTTCCAATCAAATGACCTTTTGTTGAAGTTTCTATGATGACGCTTTCTATAAAAAAAAACCTATATGCCCCCAGGGCATAACTTACAACCCTTGCCCTGTTGGCTCTGAGGGTATGATCATCCTCAAAGACCTAATTTCCAAAACTTTCAATTACGTTGAACACGTTAGATTTTTCAACATTTTGATTGCATGTGTTTGGGGGAATGGTGGGCGTGAGAGAGGGATTAGTCGCCCTCCAATTACTTTCAACTATTGAAAAGGGCCCTATCCCTTTGAATTTCCAATGGAATGAGCCCTTTCTCAAGTTTTCACGGCAACATTTTCTATAAAAACCTTATATGCCCCAGGGCATAACTTACAACCCTTGCCCTGAAGACTGTGGAGGGAGTGTCCTGCTCAAAGATATAATTTCCGGACCTTTGGACTGCGTTGAACAGAATGGCTATCTCAAAATTTTGACTGGATGTGTTTGGGGAAATGATGTGCGTGGAAGGGGTGTTAGTTGCCCTCCAATCACTTTCGACTCCTGAAAAGGGCACTAACAATTTCCAATCGAATGAGCCCTTTTTGAAGTTTCTACGACAACACTTTCTATAAAAACCTTATATGCCCCCAGGGCATAACTTAGAACCCTTGGTCGGAGGGCTTGGGGGGGGGGGGGGGTTGTCATCCTCAAAGACCTAGTTCCCAGAACTTTCAACTACGTTGAACAAAATGGCTATCTCAAAATTTTGATTGGATTTGTTCGGGTAAAAGGTGGGCATGAGGGAGGTTAGTTGCCCTCAAATCACTTTTGACTATTAAAAAGGGCACTAGCTCTTTGAATTCCCAGTCGAATGAGCCCTTTTCGAAGTTTCTACGACAACTCCTTCATTAGGAAGTGCCCTGGTATGGAACAAAAATATTACATTGTGCCAACATCGTTCTTTGCTTAGGCGCCGCTATTGCGCTGTCTATGAAAAAGAAAGAGGTCACTCAGGAAAATCTATTGCCACAATATAGTTTAAATAGTCTAATTGAAAGACAATACTACTTTTATGTCGATTATAAAATATCCAATAAGTAGTGCAAAGCAAGAATTATAACTAAATAAACGAAAACTATTTTTTTAAGTATACAAAAGCCATACATACAGCCATTACTTACAAAAAGTATATTTTGTTCCTGTTTGAAATATAGTGCAAAGTCCTTACTGAGCAGTATAACAAGAAGAATAGAATAATTGCTGTAGCCTAGTAAAGAGTAAATCAGAGCGAACCATGGCGCATATTAGCCTAAAGTATGAAAACAATTTTTGAAAAAGAAGTGTCTAGGGAGAAGGATTTTGTGTGAATTTCAAAAAGGACTTGAAAACACTTGAAAATTAGAAAAAATCCTGATTGAATAGCTTGGTGTTTTTTTTTCCTGTGCTCACTAAATCATCCTTTCCCCCTAAAATAAGTTGTTGCAAGCGTGTATTTTACCCCACTCTGGTATCCGGTTAGAACCATGCTATCAAAACAGAAAAACGATCTCAAATAGACCAGTGGCAAAGGATCCTGTTTAAATAGAAAAAGAACGTCGTAACCTCATACCTGCTTTTATGATATAAATGCGTGAGATCTTAGTACAGCGGTACCTTCGTCACTGTGAATATGGGCGTTCTGAATAGTTCTAGAACACCTCAGTAAATTTCTTCAAGAGCACTTCAGAAACTATTGACTAGCATTGACTAAATTGTAAACTCAAAAGATGCTTGTGAAAACTATAGGGTTTTACTGCCTTTCATAGGTAGCGCATTCGCGCTGCCAAAGTAAACAACGATGTCGCCACAATGTTTTTTTTTTTTTTTTTTTTTTTTTTTTTTTTTTTTTTTTTCATACCAGAGCACTTCGTATCGAAGGAGTTGTCGTAGAAACTTCAAAAAGGGCTCATTTGATGGAAATTGGAATGGCTAGTGCCCTATTTAATAGTTCAAAGTGATTTGAAGACAGTTAACACCCCTTCCACGCCCACCATTTCCCCAAACGCATCCAATCAACATTTTTAGATAGCCATTTCGTTCAGCGTAGTTGATTTTCAGATATAAATTATGTTTTTTAGGAGGACACTCCCCCACAACCCACGGGGCAAGGGTTTTGAGTTATGCCCAGGGGGCATATAAGAAGGATGTTGGCACCATGTATTATTTATTATTTTTTTTTCTTTAGACCAGGGCACTTCGTATTGAAGCATTTGTCGTAGAAACTTCGAAAAGGGCTCATTCAATTGGAAATTGGAGTGGCTTGTGCCCTTTTTAATAGTCGAAAGTAATTGGAAGGCAACTAACACCCCTTCCGTGCCCACCTATTCCCCAAACACATCCAATCAAAATTTTGAGATAGCCATTTTGTTTCACGCAGTTGAAAGTTTTGGAAATTATACCTTTAAGCAGCACACTCCCCCCACAGTCCTCAGGGCAAGGGTTATAAGTTATGCCCTGGGGGCATAAAAGGTTTTTATAGAAAGTGTTGTCGTAGAAACTTGAAAAAGGGTTCATTCGATTGGAAATTCAAAGGGCTAGTGCCCTTTTTAATAGTCGAAAGTGATTTGAGGGCAACTAACCCCCCTCTCACGCCCCAAACACATCCAATCAAAATTTTTAGAAAGTCATTTTATTCAATGTAGTTGAAAGTTTTTGAAATTAGGTCTTTAAGGATGACAACCCCTCCCCCCCCTCAGGGCAAGGGTTGTAAGTTATACCCTGGGGGCACATAAGGTTTCTATAGAAAGTGATGTTGTAGAAACTTGAAAAAGGGTTCATTCGATTGGAAATTGAAAGGGCTAGTGCCCTTTTTAATAGTAGAAAGTGATTGAAGGCCAACTAAGCCCCCTCTCACGCCCTCCAATTCCCCAAACACATCCAATCAAAATTTTGAGATATCCATTTTTTCAACGTAATTGAAAGTTCTGGAAATTAGGTCTTTTAGGATGATAACCCCCTCAGAGCCCTCAGTGCAAGGGTTGTAAGTTATGCCCTGGGGGCATATAAGGTTTATGTAGAAAGTTGTTGTAGAAATTTCTACAAATGAATGTGATCTTTCAGTTTGATATACATATTACTGATATATAGTAATCAAAATGTTAATATTATTTGATATATTACAGTTATAAAAGTAAAAACATTTATATTTTTTCAGTAAAGTGCAAATTATGTTCTGGCCTTGGGAAGGCATAGAGGTTTTGAGCCCGACTCATTTTAATTTCTGCTCGTTTTGATTTTGACTCGGTTATTTATTGTATTATTCTGTTCATTTTGGGTTTCATTTTTGCTCATTTTTGGTTTAATGGAGTTCTTTACTTTTCTTTGAAAAACTCATTTTTTGGAAAAAGTTTTTTTTTTAATTAATTTTTTAAATAAGCCAAAGGTAGAAGCACTGATAATTTGCTATTATTCCTTTCCAGTCCCCAAAGGCTAGTTCTCAGTATGTATACATAGGTTAGCTCTAGTTATTTATTTTCCCAAAAATTAATTACATATCATTTGGGTATGAAAATTTGTGAATAAAGTGCCAAATCATGAAATTGGTTCTCTATTAGTCAAATTACCCTTTATTAATTATTATACTATTATCACAGTTGCATCAAATTATAACGCTTAAATTTGTTCAGGTCTGATATTTATTGTCATTTATCACGCTTGTAGTCTGTTTTTTAATCTTGCGAGGGTTCATTATTTATTGGTAAATTATTGAGAATATTTAATCCTTCTTTTATTATTATCTGTCTCTTTGTTTATTTTTTATTTTTGTTGTTGAAGCTGGAGACTTTTCACCAATTGGAGCTGAAACGATCAGAGAAACTTCTATTTCTATACTATCATCTGAGCATCAACAGCAACCTGTGGGTGCTTCATCCAGAATAACCAGTTTAACATCAGAAGTGGACTCTCAAAGTCGGGACAACAATGACGAAGGTATATTTGAAACTATTAGTTTTGTGAACTTAGTTTGAAAAGGAAATATTTTGTCAAACATCAAAGTTTTTGTAAAAAAAAAAAAATGTCTTTTTTTTAAATTAAAAAATGAAAGCCTCCGAAGCCGATCAAAAATCATGTCAGATTTAAATGAAAAGTATCTCATTCAAATTGGCGTCATTGCATACCGCTCCTCCTTTTTGAAAACTTCTCTGCATTGGTTGTTTAGATCGTAGCCTGTAGGTTGTTAAAGTTTGTTCCTTCTGTCAGTTTTGTTTGTTAATTTTGTGTTTGTGGACTGTCATGATATCACTTTATAGTTGAGATTCAGTGTTAGCCATTCATCCAAGCACATTTTTGGAATTAATTTTTAATTTTTTATAGTGAAAAATGCGTTAAAAACATGAAATATTGGTAAAATTTCCAATTTTTAAGCAAGTTTAAATAATTCTCTGTAGAAAATTCTGAGTAATTTCGTACTTCTGACTCGTTGAATTCACAGATTCGAAAAAATGAACCCCGCCATCCTGTTCGTCAAGTATATTTTTCATTTCATGCAAGTCAGATCTGTAGGCTTGTCAGAGCATTAAATCTTTGAAGGGGAACATACCATATTTTTATAGTGAAAAACGTATTGAAAACATAAAATATTTAAACACATGTAACACATGTAAAAACATGTAAAATATGTAAAATATACACGAAACATGTAAAATATTTAATTTCTATTGAAAACATGAAATATAGGTAAAATATTTAATTTCTATTGAAAACATGAAATATAGGTAAAATATTTAATTTCTATTGAAAACATGAAATATAGGTAAAATATTTAATTTCTAAGCAAGTTTAAATAATTCTCTGTTGAAAAATCTGAGTACTTTCGTATTTCTGACTCGATGAATCCGCAGATTTGAAAAAAAATTAATCTCGCTATACAAGTGTCTTGTTCACTTTATGCAAGTAAGATCTAAAGGATTGTCACAGCGTTATATCTTTTGAAGGGGATCATAAACCCTAGGCCCAATGGAGTGTTTGAAATCCAATGCTTAGTCTGTGTCTCTGTCTTTTTTTTATAAACTTGTCTATGGTAGCGTCAAAATGAAGTACAATGTAGCAACTGAAAATTGTGTCAGTTATTATGCTTTCTACTGTCGTGCATACTCAGAATTTGCAAAAAATCAGATGCAATAAAATTGCTGATTATTCTTTTCCAGAGTTAAATACTACCATTAGTGCTACTAACGACTCACCGAAGCACCAAAACCCGTGAGGCCATTACATCTACGCGAGCTCCTCTTCCATCCTAATTTATTCTAAGCCTCCCTCTTTGAGCCCTCCCAGGACGTTCCCATTTCCCTTAAATCTTTTCTCTTTCCATACAACCTAGGCCCAATGGAGTGTTTGAAATGCAATGCTTAGTCATTTTTACAGCCTACATCATCTACAGCCTACATTACATCAGCCAACAGCCTGCATCTACAGCCTACATTATTCACCTACATCTATTGTAGGTAGACATCTACATCTACCTACATCCTATTATCTACGTACATCTACCTACACCTATTATCCTATTATATTACCTACAGCCTATTATCATATTTCATCTACAGGTCGTGCCCTAACCATCTCAACCTGTCTCACAATTATAGCCCTAGAAACTGGGATTGAGTTGTACTTTTCTTACAGCCTATCGTTTGAAATACAATCAGTCAGTTGGTACCCAATAAAATCCGTAGGCAACTTCTCATGGAAAACATCTAGCAAATCTTCCTTTGTTTTCCGAAGCGCCCATACTTCAGAACCATTCGATCTTTTCGTTACCCAAAGTCACTTTTAATTATCCATTAATCAGAATCCCTTGCTTTGTCGTTTACTAGGAGTAACTAAAAAAACTTTTTCCACAAAATAAGTTTTTCAAAGTAACTTAAAGAACTCCATTAAACAAAAACTGAGCAAAAATAAAATCAAATAATCTACCAAGCGTGAAACTACCACAAATCAGAATCGATAAATAAATGAAACCCTAAACGAACAGAAATTACAATAAATAACCGAGTCAAACTCTAAACGAGCAGAAATTAACATAATTTGGGCTCAAAATCCCGATGCCTTTCCAAGGCGAGAACATAATTTGCACTTTACTGAAAAAAATATATATGTTTTTGCTTTTATAACTTTAATAAATCAAATAGTATTAACATTTTGACTACTAAATATCAGTATATGTGTATTAAACTGACAATGCACATTCATTTGTGTTTTTTTTTCAGTAAAATGCAAATTATGTTCTGGCCTTGGGAACGCATAGGGGTGTTATTTAATCTTAAGGAAACATTTAGTTTTTAAACATAAAGGCAAATGGGAGGGTGATGACCTAATTTCCAGATATTTCTGCAACATTGAACAAAATGGCTATCTGCAAATTTTGATTTGATGTGATTGGGGGATTGGTGGGCGTGAGAGGGGGGTTAGTTACCGTCCAATCACTTTCAACTAATAAAAAGGGCACTAGCCCTCTCAATTTCCAGTTGAATAAGCCCCTTTTGAAGTTTTTACGACAACTCTATCTATAAAATTCTTATATGACCCCAAGGCATAACTTACAACCTTTGCCCTGGGGGCTCTGGGGGGTTTGTCATCCTTAAATACATAATTTCCAGAAATTTCAACTACGTTGAACAAAATGGCTATCTCTAAACTTTGATTGAATGTGTTTGGGGAAATGGTGGGTGTGAGAGGGGAGTTAATTACTCTCCACACTTTCGACTATTAAAAACTGCAATTTCAATTTCTAATCAAATGAGCCTTATTTGAAATTTCTACAACAACTTTCTATGTAAACCTTATATGCCCCCAGGGCATAACTTAAAACCCTTGTACTGAGGGCTCTGATAGGGTTATCATCCTAAAAGACCTAATTTTTCAGAACTTTCGACTACGTTGAACAAAATGGATGTCTCAAAATTTTGATTGGATGTGTTTGGGGAAATGGTGGGTGTGAGATGGGGGCTAGTTGCCTTTTAATCACTTTCGACTATTAAAAAGGCCACTAGCCCTCTCAATTTCCAATTGAATGAGCCCCTTTTGAAGTTTTTACGACAGCTCTATCTATAAAAAACTTATATGACCCCAGGGCATAACTTACAACCTTTGCCCTGGGGGCTCTGGGGGGTTTGTCATCCTTAAATACATAATTTCAGAAATTTCAACTATGTTGAACAAAATGGCTATCTCTAAACTTTGATTGAATGTGTTTGGGGAAATGGTGGGCGTGAGAGGGGAGTTAATTACTCTCCACTCACTTTCAACTATTAGAAAGTGCAATTTCAATTTCTAAACAAATGAGCCCTTTTTGGGGCTCTACAACAAATTTCTATGTAAACCTTATATGCCCCTGGGGCATAACTTACAACCCTTGCACTGAGGGCTCTGATGGGGTTATCATCCTATAAGACCTAATTTCCAGAACTTTCAACTACGTTGAACAAAATGGATATCTCAAAAATTTTGATTGGATGTGTTTGGGGAAAAGGTGGGCGTGAGAGGGGGGTTAGTTGCCCTTCAATCACTTTCGAATATCAAAAGGGCACTAGCCCTTTCAATTTCCAATCGAATGAGCCCTTTTTGAAGTTTCTACAACATCGCTTTCTTTAAAAAACCTTATATGCCCCCAGGGCATAATTTACGACCCTTGCCATGAGGGCAGTGGGGATGGAGGGGTTGTCATTCTTAAAGACCTAATTTCCAAAACTTTCAACTACGTTGAATAATATGGCTATCTAAAAATTTTGATTGGATGTGTTTGGGGAAAAGTTGGGCGTGAGAGGGGGGTTAGTTGCTCTCGAATCATTTTTGAAACTAATAAAAATGGCACTAGCCCTTTGAATTTGCAATCGAATGAGCCTTTTTTGAATTTTCTACGACATCGCGTTTTATAAAAACGTTATATGACCCAAGGGTGTAACTTACAACCCTTGTCCTGAGGGCTTTGGAAGTGGAGGGGTTGTCATCCTTAAGAACCCAATTTCCAAAACTTTCAACTACGTTAAATAAAATAGCTATCTAAAAATTTTTATTGGATTTGTTTGGGGAAAAGGTGGGCGTGAAAGGGAGGTTAGTTACCTCCCTTTCAGTCACTTTCGACTATTAAAAAGGGCACTAGCCCATTGAATTTCCAATCGACTGAGTCTTTTTTGAAGTTTCTATGACAACACTTTCTATAAAAAACCTGAGATGCCCCCAGGGCATAACTTACAACCCTTGCCCTGACGGCTGTGGGGGAGTGTCATCCTCAAAAACATAATTTCTATGTGAAAATCAACTACGCTGAACAAAATGGCTATGTAAAAAATTTGATTGGATGTGTTTGGGGAAAAGGTGGGCGTGAGAGGGGGGTTAGTTTCCCTCAAATAATTTTTTACTATTAAAAAGGGCACTAGACCTTTGAATTTCCAGTCGAATGAGCCCTTTTTCAAGTTTCTACGACAAATATTTCAATAAAAACTTATATGCCCCCAGGGCATAGCTTATAACCCTTGCCCTGAAGACTGTAGGGGGGGGGGAGTGTCCTGCTCAACGGTATAATTTCCTGAGCTTTAAACTGCGTGGAACAAAAAGGCTATCTCAAAATTGTGACTGGATGAGTCTGGGGAAACGGTGGGCGTAGAAGGGGTGTTAGTTGCCTTCCAATCACTTCTGACTATTAAAAAGGGCACTAGACATTTCAATTTTCAATCGAATGAGCCTTTTTTGAAGTTTCTATGACAACGCTTTCTATAAAAAACCTAATATGCCCCCAGGGCATAACTCACAACCCTTGCCCTGAGGTCTGTGGGGGAGTGTCCAAAAACATTATTTCTATCTGGAAATCAATTACGCTGAACAAAATGGCTATCTCAAAATTTTGATTGGATGTGTTTCATCCATTAAATGAGCCCTCTTCGAAGTTTCTACGGCAACTTCTTCGATACGAAGTGCCCTGGTCTGAAGGAAAAAAAAAATATTAAATAATACATTGTGCCTACATCGTTCTTATATGCCCCCAGGGCATAACTTAAAACCCTTGCCCTGAGGGTTTGTGGGGGAGTTACCTCCTCTAAAATATATTTTCTATCTGGAAATCAACTACGCTAAAAAAAATGGCTATCTTAAATTTTGATTGGATGTGTTTCGGGAAATGGTGGGCGTGGAAGGTATGTTAGTCGCCTTCCAATCACTTTCGACTATGAAAAAGGGCACAAGCCACTCCTATTTCCAAATGAATGAGCTCTTTTCGAAGCTTCTACGACAACTTCTTCGATACGAAGTGCCCTGGTCTAAAGGAAAAAATAATAAATAATTCATTGTGCCAACATCTTTCTTGTATGCCCCCAAGGCATAACTTAAAACCCTTGCCCTGAGGGTTTTGGGGGAGTGACCTCCTCAAAAACAAATTTTCTATCTGGAAATCAACTACGCTGAACAAAATGGCTATCTCAAAATTTTGATTGGATGTATTTGGGGGAATGATGGGCGTTGGGGGGGGGGGGGCTAGTTGCCCTCTAATCACTTTCGACTATTAAAAAGAGCACTAGCCACTCCAATTTCCAATTGAATGAGCCCTTTTTGAAGTTTCTACGACAACTCCTTCGATACGAAGTGCCCTGGTACAAGAAAAAAATTAAAAAATAAATAAATAATACATTAGGCAGCGCTATTGCGCTGCCTATGATATAATTTACTTGAATGGTGCCACTCTTCAAGTGGGAATAGAGATGACCCTTGGGCTCCTATCTTGTGGGTAACCTGACAGGGTCAAGGCAGCCCTCAGAAGAGATCTGGATTTTACGCCTCGCTATATTTGTTCTATCGAGGATCCTTCCATGATGGTGTTTTGCATCAACTTGCAATTTAACCCATTGCTGGGAGAAGGTATGTAACTCACGGGACGTGTCCCTACGCCGGTGGGCCCTGCTGAGTATATTTTATAGGGGTCTTCCTCCTCCTCCGTCTGTATTTACAGCACCCGGGAGACGGTGCCCCAGTTTCTATTTTAGACCCCCAGGGTAATTTTTTTGTGCGTTTACTCCTAAGAAAAGGTTTGAAATTATTGAAAAAATTGGGAATTCGAAAGAAATTGGTAAGTCGGGCTTAGTGCCAAAAGCCAGTAAATATTTGTGCAATTTTGATATTTTAGTTTTTTTTTGAGGTGGATGCCAATTCTCATGTCCTGTGACAGAAAGAAATTAGTTATAGAGTACTTTTGATAAAGAATTACTCTTTATGAGCAAATGAAAAGAAGCAAAGAATAGGTTAAACAATAATTAACAATAAAAGTGTGAGACATTTCAGTTTTAAATAATTTTGCTTATTTATGTTCATAGTTCAAGATGACAACACTGGCAAAAAGTTGTACTCGCCGAAAAACTTCTTGATTTTGAACCAACCAAAATAAAATAATTAAAAATGAGGTTTCAGTTAGGAATATACCTAAAATGGGACTAAGGGCTTAATTTGTATTTATTTTGCACTTTTATTTTGTATTTAATTTTATTTTGTATTTTAATTTAACGTTGCCGTTGAATTAGTTTTCAAAGTAAATTTTGATACAAGTTTAAAACAAGTTCAACTAGGGGAGAGGGATAGAAAAGGAAATTATTTGTTCAAACCTATAAAAATTTTTTTTAATCCCATATGACTCAAGTTTTAAAGCTGATGAAGATTTTTTATATTATTATTCCATTTCTAATTCTTCTATGAAGTGAAGTTAGTTTCAAGGTTTGTTCTTTCATTTTCGTTTCATTTGAAAGTGGTAGGCAGTTTAGATCCCAAACAAGTAACAATTATAGAATGTTCAACTTTCATTTGTAATTGCTATGATGTCTAATTGTTGAATCGTTTTGACTTTATTTAATTTTAATAAAAATAATTTTTTACTATAGAGATAATTCATTCTACTGTGTGCGGTTCTGATAATGTGGCTCAACCAAAACTCTTACGCCCAAAACCAATCGTGAAGATGAAGAAGCTGACAGAGAAGGCTATTGAAGAATTAACAGCTGGAATTTGGCGTTGTGCCTCCTGTGCAAAAGCAGAAAAATCTTTTTTTATGCTAGATCTTCACATAGACACCGGCTGTGAAGAACTTTCACCAATAGAATGTGACATCTGTCCTAAAGTATTTAGGGACTACAGAAATTTCGTTGTTCACATTATGGAACACCAAATGGGAGAGACAAGAAGATGTCCTATTTGTTTGTGTGAATTTATTGGCGATGTGAGACAACATTTAGTTATACATGGTCATTTTTCAACAAGTGTGTCTGAGTTAGACCGACAGGGAAGTACATCACTTGCTGTTACACAGAATTCTTCTACAATTCTTTGCTTAAATTCATTTGAATTGGACTTTGAAGCGAAAAACTTGGATAATCATAAGATATATTTGAAAAGTTCCGTGCCTAGTGAAAAACCCAAAATATTGAAAAGAAGTAAAGAAAACATATACGGGGATAAAGCAATATATCTGTGATGTATGTGACAAAAACTTTTATCATTTGAGCCATTTGAAAAGGCATCTAAGAATGCACACAGGGGAGAAACCCTTTCAAATGTGATGCCTGTGAGAAAACTTTTTCTCAGTCAAACAATTTGATTAAGCACCAAAGAGTACACACTGGTAAGAAACCGTTTAAGTGTGATATATGTGAGAAAACTTTTTCTCAGTCAAGTAGTTTGATTAAGCACCAAAGAGTACATACTGGTGAGAAACCGTTTAAGTGTGATATATGTGAGAAATCTTTTTCTGAGTCAAGCAGTTTGATTGCACATCAAAGAGTACATACTGGTGAGAAACCTTTTAAGTGTGATATATGTGATAAAACTTTTTCGGTGTCAAGCAGTTTGATTACACACCAAAGAGTACATACTGGTAAGAAACCGTTTAAGTGTGATATATGTGAGAAAACTTTTTCTCAGTCAAGCAATTTGATTACACACCAAAGAGTACACACTGGGAAAAAACTGTTTAAGTGTGATGTATGCAAAAGAGAATATTCTTCTAAATCAAATCTGAACTATCATATAACAACCCATTTTCAGAAAAACCCTGCAAGCTCTTAGTCAACAATAACAACTTCTGTGGTCTTGCTGAACCCTATTATAAACTGTTCCTTTGTTTTGTTGCCTCTTATTTATACATTTTTTTCAGTTGATTAATTGATTTGCGGAATATTTTTGTTAATTTGTTCAGTGTTTTTTTTTCGCTTTTTCTTTAACTTATTCCTTCTCATAAAGAAAGAAAAACGAGCAAAAATGGGGTTTTTATAGGCCAAATGACGATACTGAAAAAACAAAGCGAATATTTCGAGAGGACAAACGCCTCTCTTCTTCAGCGCGAAACGAAACGATGTATCAATAAAAGCAAAAAATTAAAAGAATTAAAACCAACTACCTAACAACCATAAAAGCGAGTTATTCGCCAATATCCGCGATTTGCACAAAATCCAAAAAAACATGAACTGCCATCGACGGATACTAGCGAGCAACTGACAAATGAAAGGAATCAATTCATTCACTCGAAAAAAAAAAAAAAAAAAACGAACCAGCAATTAAATAAGTTGGAAAACTATGTCGTTTGATTTCGGATTTTAATTAAGGCATTTCTTGCAGACACCCTTTGAGACCTAAGGGGTTGTTCACGTGTTTGATTAGATGACTGGGAAAGTGGTTCAAGGTTTATTTCAGGGATTACTAACGTATCGGCTTCTCTTTTGAGAAAACCGAAATTTTGGGTTCGTTTTAAAGATGACATTTTTTATTTATGGGAGCATGGTGACGAGTCTCTGGGTTCTTTTCTTCACTTGCTCAACTCCTTGGATCCAAAACTGAAATTTACTCAGGAATCAGAGATAGAGAGGCGTCTTCCTTTCTTAGATGTTCTGGTGCACCGAAATGATTCATGTTTCGAGTTTAGTGTATATAGAAAACCCACACATAATGACCGTTACTTAAGTTATTCCTCCAATCATTCTCCTGCTGTGAAAAGAGGAGTTGTCACTTCTCTAGTTGATAGAGCATTGAAAGTTTGTTCAACACGTTTCTTGGATTTAGAACTCAACCACCTTAGAGATATTTTATTTGGGAATGGTTATCCAATTAGTTTAATAAATTCTGTTATTACAAAACGCATTAAAAGATTATCAGATAGTTCCACAGAAAACACAAATCAAAGGGAAAATTCAGTTTATCTTGGTCTCCCATACATTAAAGGGATTTCAGACCACATTTCAAAAAATCTAAGGAAAAATAACATTTACACTTATTATAGACCCAGTAAAACTATCAGGTCCCAAATTTATCAAGGTAAAGACCCTATCCCTATAGGTGAAAACTCCGGTGTCTACAGAATTCCTTGTTCGTGTGGTCTTTGGTATATCGGAAGAACAAATCAGCGACTAACAGATAGATTAACCCAGCATTCTAGTTCAATTAATAATACACTTAAAAAGCGGAAAAAACCAGAAAATTTTGACTCTGCCCTTGCAGAGCACATTTTTGAAAAACCAGACCATACTATTTTGTTTAATCAAGCTAGTCTTATTTCGCATGATAAAGGTATTGTCCAGCACTACAGAGAAGCTGTTGAAATTTATAAATACCAACATTTAGGTCTAGCTTTAAACAGAGATTCCGGTGATTTAAGAATAAATGAGTCATATTTCGGTTTTCTCAAAAGAGAAGCCGATACGTTAGTAATCCCTGAAATAAACCTTGAACCACTTTCCCAGTCATCTAATCAAACACGTGAACAACCCCTTAGGTCTCAAAGGGTGTCTGCAAGAAATGCCTTAATTAAAATCCGAAATCAAACGACATAGTTTTCCAACTTATTTAATTGCTGGTTCGTTTTGTTTTTGTTTTTCGAGTGAATGAATTGATTCCTTTCATTTGTCAGTTGCTCGCTAGTATCCGTCGATGGCAGTTCATGTTTTTTTGGATTTTGTGCAAATCGCGGATATTGGCGAATAACTCGCTTTTATGGTTGTTAGGTAGTTGGTTTTAATTCTTTTAATTTTTTGCTTTTATTGATACATCGTTTCGTTTCGCGCTGAAGAAGAGAGGCGTTTGTCCTCTCGAAATATTCGCTTTGTTTTTCAGTATCGTCATTTGGCCTATAAAAACCCCATTTTTGCTCGTTGTTCTTTCTTTATGTGATGCCAGGCCAATGTGGTTAAGGAATTATCTTATTCCTTCTTTTGGCTATGACCCCCCCCCCCCCAAATTAGTCACTAAATGTATCCATGTTTTAGTATATACCCCAGTAAAATCCATTCTATTCTTCTTTTAATATTTTCTCACCTTTTTTTAAAATCTCTTTGCTTATCATTTGGATTGAAACATTGTGAACAAAGATGTATGAAGTTTTTGGTCTGTCTTCAGTGAAATAAATCCTTAAAACAGATTGTCAGCAGGATTTCTAATCAAGAGATAAAGGGAGGAGGTCCTCTTGAATGATTATATATCCTTGGGGAAACCAATGCGGAAGTAAAGAAAAGAGAAATATTGGTTTGTTTTAGTGTTTAATTGGTAATTTTTCGGACCTCCTTAAAATTGGTATTTTACCTATTTTATGTATTTTAAATATTTTACTAGCAAATTTTACGGCGCTTTATCGTTAACATAGTTATTGTGATTTCTACTGGATACACAGCAGGGTGAAAGAAAGGAATATAATTGCATCCATTAATTTCGTTGTGAAGTGTTTATAATTGAGTGATAAATTGAGTGGTATTTGACTATCCCTTATCTAATAGCATGTCACTTTATTTGCATATGCCTATTCTCTTTAAATGAACAGTTTACTTAATCTTTCCCCTAAAAAAAGTTTCAGAAAGCATTATCATTTGGTCTGCGCGGTTGTAGCAATGTTACCCGGTCTAATCTTGTCCTTCTTCTCTCTTTCCTTTTGACTAAAGATTGAACGGACCACAATTTTTTCATCTTTCTAAAAAAAGCAGGTTATTCTGCTTCCAGCTAGAGGTCTAAATTGATTTGGATAGGAGGAAGTACTTTATCCAGACTATTGCTCAACACCTGATTTGCCTGGTATGAAAGACTCTACTCAAATGTAACATTACTAAATATCCCAATGTTTTAAGCCTTAATGTTGCACCTTAACGAAGCTTCAGATCCCTCAAAATGGCGAAAACAAAGCTATTCCTCCTTGGAAAAAAAAAAATCTGACTAGAAAAAATATGGTACCAGAATTTGTCTTGAAATTTAGGATAAGAAATAGACTTCATTGAATCTAAAGTCAATATAATATACCGGGAGGTCAAAATTCCCAAAGAATGTAATCATTGCTGTCATCTAGTAATGACTAGTGAACACAAGAGAAACCCAGTTTTTTTTTAACCAAAATGAGTTAGTAATAAAAAAGCTTAGTAATTGGATGAATAATTTCAGAGTTATTGATCAGAAAAGAATAAAAGAAGAGGTTTGCAAAGAAAAAACAGCCTAAGAAGTAATATTAGAGACCTCAGATTTACCTTAATATTGTTTTCTTTCAAAAGAGATAAGATCTAAACACAATTAGCCATAAAAAATTTATAAATAAACAAGGCTGATCCTCTTAACATTATTTCAATTAATTCAACTGCTTTCCAAGATAGCAAAAAGCCCCTAAAATAGAAATTTGCCATGAATTTTTTAATCTATAAAATTCCTAGGCCCCTTTATTCTATATTATTGCTTTAACTGCAACTAGCAATCACCCAGTAAGAAGAAGTAGTACAGTTGGGGCTGTTGAGAAGGAAATACTACAGGGTGGTAGGGTAGACTGGGTAAAATTTAAAAAAAGGTTGTATTTCTATAATTTTGTAATTTAATAAACTTTAACTACGTAAAAGTTTTATTTTTTTTTAGTATATATACTCAACATGGATATATATACTATATATATATATATATATATATATATATATAATATATATATATATATATATATATATATATATATATATATATATATATATATATATATATATATATAATATATATATATATATTCGAGACTTGATTTCTGCTATTTTTGTTAGTATTTTTAACTTAAAATAATATTTGTTTTTCTGTATTTAAACATTTTGTAGATCTCACATAGTTTGAATAAATTGGCTATACCTTAAACATTTTCTTATGTTCAAGGGCCGGAAGCAGTGAGGGATTTAAAAATTACCTCTAAATAACCCCATGGTGGCGAAATTGGTGGATTTTTTTAAGCTTAATTTTTTTTTTTGCAAATACCATTTTTGAAAAAAAATTTTGTTCAATATTATTCCTTAAATCATTTGCTGTAGTTTTGACTACAATAAAGTCAACTACAGTAAAGTGAAAGTGATATAGACTGAACAATTATAACTGGAACTTTAGGAGTGGTCTAGCCCTAATATAAGAAGTGTAATGTTTGTTTTAGTAACTTTTATTACTTTGTTCTTAATAGAAATTATTTTGAGAGTGACAATTTAATAACAATTTTTGTTTTATGTTTAACCTGAATTTTCAGACCAAAAAACATCAATTTTTGTGGCATATCCAAAAGTTTAGAAATATAGATTAGTAAAAGTCATAAAAAACGGGTGTTCTATTCATCATTCCAGTCTAATAGTTAAGAGGTTTTACAAATTTTAAATAATCTAGTTTTTGTCATTGAGGTTAAGGGCAACAGTTTACAAAATTAGACAAAATCAGTTATTTAATTTTTAACTAAGTTTTCGAAGGATTAAGTTTTTTTCTTCAATGAAAATGTATTCTAGGAGGGTTTTAGTTGTTATTTCAGCAACAATGTGACTTACTTACTTGACTTGAAGCTTCTTTTGGTGGTTCAGCGTAGAGAGATGCGGCTCTTCGCCTCCATTCCGAACGGTCCTGCTCAAGCATGATTGCTTCTTGAAATCAGCACCGATCATGTAGAGGTACTGGGTAAGGCTGTCCCTCTGTCTGAACCGGAGTCTTCCACGGAGGCGCTTCCAGCCATGTTCAGGATGATCAAAACTGAAAATTGTGCTGGCGGGTGCTTCTGCCGGCACGTGAATTAAGTGACCAAACCACCGTCGGGTTCAACTTACTGCTCATTTAATATGACTCACTATAGGGTTCAGGGCCATGCCTATAAAATTATCCCATCTGCGGTAAATTGAAGATTTATTATAATTGTGTTTTTTGAGTGTGCAGAATTTTTTTTTAATTCTTGGTACAATCTGTACAGTGTCCAATAATGAAGTTTTTTATTGTAGCCATTTTCATATTGATGAAAATGGAAAAAACATTGGCTGAATAAGAAAAAATAATTTGCTATAAATTTTCCCTTTTCTACCCTATGAATCTGAAAACAACCTTTTAAAATACTTATATTATTCATAAAAGGGCAAAATATTATCTACAAAATTGAATATACCTGATACAAAACGCAAAATAATTCCTACAAAATAGTTCTTACAAAGATAGATAATTGTTATAAATCACAAATAATACCTAAGACATTCAATATAGTTATAAAATGCAAAACAGTTCTTACAAAATACAAAAAGTTCTATTAAAATACAGAATAGTTCTAAAAATACAAAATATTTCCTAAAAAATACAAAATATGATATATATATATATATACAAAATAGCTTTAACAAAACACAAAATACTAGTTACATAGTTTCAAAATAGTGTTTAAAAACCAGTTTTTATGAAATACAAAATTGTTCCCACAAAATAGAAAATAGCTCTTGCCAAATACAAAATAGCTTCATATAAAATACAAACTAGTTCTTTCAAAACCCAAAATGGTTCTTATAAAATCAAATTATTCTTACAAAATATACAAATATAAATTATAAAACAGCAATAAAGACCATACTGCCTTTCCATCGTAAGCACAAACAAAAGGTAGAACAACTGGTATTTTTTTGTATGATAGTGAAGCTCAAACCTCGAATGAATATTTCGACCCTATATTCAAGGGCTGTCCTCAGCAAAAAAAAAATGAATATATATTTATGTATATATATATATATATATATATATATATATATATATATATATAATATATATATATATATATATATATATATATATATATATATAATATATATATATATATATATATATATATATATATATATATATATATATTATGTATATATATATATATATATATATATATATATATATATTATATATATATATATATATATATATATATATATATATATATATATATATATATATATATATAATATATATATATATATATATATATATATATATATATATATAAATATATATATATATATATATTATAATATATATATATATATATATATATATATATATATATATATATATATATATATATATATATATATATATATATATATATATATATAAATATATATATATGTATATATATATATGTAATATATATACATATAATAATAATAAAGATAATTTCTTTAACCACATTGGCCTGACATAACATAAAGAAAGAAAAACGAGCAAAAATATGGTTTATAAAGGCCAAATGAAAATACTAAAAAAATGTTTTTTCAGTATTTTCATTTGGCCTTTAAAAACCCCATTTTTGCTCGTTTTTCTTTCTTTATGATAATAATAGTAATATATTGAAAACCCATCTTATACAATAAATGTACAATGACAGAGTATACAAAAATGCGAAAAGAGGAAACAAAAAGAAAACATACTAAAAAATAACAACAAAAGCAACGACTTCTTAAATAGTATACAAAATAGTACGAAAAGAGGAAACAGAAAGATAACATACTCAAAAATTTCAACAGAAACAACAACTTCTTCGAAAATAGCCACAAGGACAACAACTTCTGAAAGGAGAAAAAAAGGAAACGAGAGGGAAAATTAAACAAGCAAACTTGCCCACTCGTGCTTTAGAATTGTTGGTTTTGTTTTTTGCCGGCTAATAAGTGTCTCAACAGCTAGATTTGGGTCCGCTAGGTTGTAGTGCCGAATCAGAAGACTATTTTTTGTCCACAGTTGCAATTTCAGTAGGTACTTGGCAAAACGGAAAAATAAAGAGCGGATTTTAGACTTTTCATGGTTTGCCAATAATTTCCAGAAAGGGGTCACATATAATATATGTGGCAGAGCGGTAGCGTTGTAAATACTTGCCAGTAGACGGTTAAATCTTAGAGTGGATTTAACGGTCAAAGCATAGGAGCTGGAAATTCGCTGTTCAAGATGTGAGATCAGGAGGGAGCGGGTATGGTGTAATGAGGTACCTATTGGCAGCCCCAGATGTACTATTTTGTCAACTGGTTTTACTGAGCAATCACCTAGTGTGACATTAGTAGGAGGCTCATTCTTCCAATTGTAAAGCGAGACTTTCGAATTTTGGGAGTTAAATCTCAGACCGACTTTGTCGTAATTGGACTGTAGACATGAGAATATTTCTGAAAGGCGGTTAAGCGTCCGGCTGAGATTCAGCGTGTCATCAGCATAGCATACTAGGGAGATGTCAATGGAAGTGAGAATGCATGATGAAGGACAGCTGTCTTGAGGCTCAATAATGTAGTTGTTGAAGATATTGGGGGATAAAACTGTCCACTCGCGGGCACCTTTACGGACTGGTATCAAAGCTGGGGCTGGCGGAAGGCCTTTATCGGGAGGGAGCTTGAATCGCACGTGAAGGCGAGAGTAAAGATCACGGAAAGCCCGAATGATATTTGAGTTTACTCCTCTTTTAGCTGAGTTTAGCAACATAAGCGCATGAATCAATGAATCAAACGCTCTCTGCAGGTCTAAGCCACCGATCGTTAGGCGTTCTCCTGATTTGTGTGTATATGCAATGACATGGAGCGCTTCAGCACAACCAATACCGCGATGGAAACCGAATTGTCTTGGTGGACTGCAACACAGTTTCTCAAACTCATCTACGAATAAAAGTTCAAATACTTGCAAAGAGAAGTAGCATTCGTGATTGGATGGAAAGTGGAGCATTGCATTGTAATTTTTCTGTTTTTAGGAACTGGCGTAAGATCTTCAATTGAGAAAGTGGTTTGGACACTGCCCTTAATGAGGATAATCTGCATCAGGAGAGTTACGTGACTAATAAGAGCGGACCCACCACTTTTTAGATGGAGTGCGCTGATCTCATCAATCCCGAAAGATTTTTTAGGTTTTAGGTGAGAGATGGCCTTGCATACAGCTCCCTCTGTTACAACATAATCACCCGGAGGACAACTATCTAAGAAGTCGTACAACTCAGCTTCGTATCTTTCGTTGAGGGCTGGGTCAGGAGGCAAAAATTCTGACCCATAGTATGCGTACCATTCAGAATCTGGGATAGCAGATGCGGACAACGACTCATCGCTTTTAGAGGGCAGAAAACGCCAAAGGAGAGAAGGATTAATTTTGGCCCTTGTAGATTCGATATCTATCATCTTTTTTCTGTGAGCTTTTAGCTCCTTCGCGAATTTTTTTTTTGTGAGCAGGTGGATTGAATTGACTACCCCCGAACAGGGTCGTCCACAAGAAATCCAAAGTTGAAGCCAAAATTTAGCTTTAGAATTGGTATCCACTAAATCTGTATTTTCAGACCAGCCAGGAAGGGTAGGATGACTGGGTCTACTTAGAGGGACGGCATCTTTTTCAGCACAGTGAAGGGCATGGCCAATTTTTGTGCAATAAATATCGATTGATAGTTGTGTTTCCTCCTTTGAAAGAGCAGTTAATCTAGAGAGAAGATGGAAAGGGGCACGGATCTTACTAAGGACTCTGGCGGCTTCTTCATGAAATAAAACAGGGTTAGTTTTACGCCAATCACGGTGAGACCTAGGAGGTATTTTTGAAGTTGTTTGTGTTTGTGTATCTGAGCTGTGGCAAGGAATCTCGGCAGAGAACTGTATTGGTAAGTGATCAGATAGCTGAAAATCATGCACAACCTTGACAGGCGAAATCCTGAGATTTGCGGACGCAAAGACGTGATCGAGATCTGATGTAGACATTGAGGTGTAAACGTATGTAAAATTTAAATCTTTGCGCTTGAGATCAAACTGGTCTCCAAAAATACTAAGCAACAACGTAGAACTTAAAGACCTAGATAAGAGCGGTTCATTCAAATCGCAATTGAAGTCAACAAATAATATGCATTAATGCATATATTAATATGCATTAATACGATTAATTCAGTGACCGAGTTTATCACTAGAATAAGTAAAAGCACGCTCCGAACGCTCATTATGGTAATTTGTAGGCAAATATACATTAATAAGAACACAGCCCTCAACGCGAATCGCTAGAAAATTTTCATTGACGTCAAATACACTAGATCTTAGAGTCGAACGAACAAAAGTGGCAATACCACCGGAGGGTAGCCCTTTTCAACTTAGCTGCTTCGCTGAAAAGTGAATAAACCGATACTGAACTATTAAAACTAAGAAAACTTTTGCTGCGGCTTGTGACGAAATGTTCTTGTAAACAGACAACTTCATTTTGCTCAAATACAACATCTAAAATCGGAATTTTATTCGCGAACGAGCCATTAATGTTCCATGATAAACATTTGAATGCAGAAGCTTCAGATGTCATTTCCTTTGTGGATTACTGTTTGAGGGATATTTTACACTGTAACACTTGTGACTGCCGATTTTGTATTCAACGCAGAATGTCGGCTGTCTGCATGGTTCATATCGCGTAGAACGATGTTCATTTGAGGCACATCTAGAGCATAAAGGTTCAGCCGTACCCTGGAAAGCGAAGTGACCAATTTTGTGACAGTTATAGCATCGTCTTGGCAAGAACTTAAACAGATCAGCAGGTAGACGCTCGTAGCCGATAATCACCGAAACACTCAGAAATTGTTGGAGCTCACTGATATTGTCAAAATACACATTGTAAGAATGGGATTTTCTGCATTGTCCAGTCTTCATACTATTGGGGATTAGATTTTTTAGTCCTTCACAGTTTATATACTCATGGACATTTCGAAGCACAGCTATGTGCAGGGGTTCTCGAACAGCAATTTTGAGATCGGGCTTGGAAGATTTCGCTTTCTCAACGATTTTTGCTGCTGCAGCTTTCGACCTGACTACAAGCTTCCATTTGTTTGCAGATTTGCGAAGTTTCGCTAATGGCATTTGCATTTTCACAGAAACTGTCAATGAAAGCTTTCCGGTCATTTGGGCCATTGAGTTCCTTGGGGGGATTTTTCAAGACAACAGAATAGGAAGTATCTTTGGGCTTGGACGTTTCAGGTGCACTGCGACTGCTTGTGAAATTACTGACGGCTGGACGGACTGGGTTGCTAAAAAAACTATCAACTTCTGAGAGAGTTCATTTACTTTGGCAGTACCTATTGCATTCACCGCATCTCCAATGACAGGAACCGAGCAGGGGTCAAAGATGAAAAATTTTGGCATGCTGACATTATTTTTCACAGCTGCTACTAGAAGTTTGTACATTTCAATGATATTGTCTTCATCTTTAGAGTAGGTCACAAGACGGTTTGTAATATTCAACTCAGTATGAAGGATTTGCTTTGCCTTTATAACATCTTCATGTGGATAAAAAGTAACACACGCTCTTACGATACAGTCCAATTTAATTCCATCTGTAAGTGCTCTCGTAACACAATTCAGTAAACGGATTCAAAATATTTTTTTCACTTTCAGCCATCGTAGGTCCAAGCGTAATCAAATCTCAATGTATAGTTGCAATACAAAGACTTTCCCGCAAGGGGGGCTAAATATATATATATATACTTAATATAAAGCAAAAAAATAAATAGAACAATTTGACAGAATTATCTACATATTTTTCAAGACAAAATGTTTTTACAAAAGTGTTCATACAAAATAAGTCTTATAAAAATAAATCCACTAAGGCTATATCTTCTTTTTTAAGAAAATGAAAATGGATTCTTAAACAGGTTCCTTTTGGCTACCAAAGACAAATTTTCACATTCAGAATATATTGTACAAAATACAGAATACAACATTCACAGACAATTCAAGACACAATACATAATTGGATTAGCTTGTGGAAAGTTCAAGTACTTGAAATGCCTGTTCCCTGCAGTTTAAGGTCTGATAGCCGGCTGGTACCGTTACGGCTGTACCGACTGGCTCAAGCTCTCTTCTGCACAAGTTTAAAATAAACGTAATTAACACAAAGTAAATCCACAAAATACAAAATAGTTAATTACAAAATACAAAATAGTTTTTACAAAACAAACAAAAATTCATATAAAATACAAATAGTACTTACAAGAGTAGATCTAGCTCTTACAGAATATATAAAAGATCTAACAACGTCCAAAATAGTTCTTACAAAAAAAAATAATAATTATAAATACAAAATATTAAAATAAAAGTTCAAAATAGGGATAAAATTCTTTTTAAAAGACAGTGTATAGAAATTCACAAAAAATACCAGATATTTCGGTCACATATACAGTGACCGCCATCAGTAGTAAAACTAAACTAAAACAATTTAAAACAAAATTTATATACGAAATCAAATAAAACCACATATTGTTTAATTCTCTAATTCTTTTCAAAGCAATTGCGGAAGCTAGCCTCTTTGACCTTCTTGGATTTGGTTCAATAGCGTTCAATCATATAAACATTTGGACAAAAGTCAACTTCATAGGGTGAATTGAACTTTACTCTGTCAGATTTTAATAAATTATCATAGATAGATTTCAGCCCAAATTCACCTGTATCCCGATTCAAAGCAATATTCTTGAATAAGATTTTCTTTATTTCAAGAGTTTCACGAAAATTTTGCTTTAAACCCCGATCCCTAGAAATCAAAGACACATTCTCGAACAAAATAAAATGGTCTGGAAAATCGAAAATATGTTCTGAAAGGGCTGAAGTAAAATCTTCAGACTTAGAATCTTGCTTTAAAGCTGAAGAAATAGAATCTTTATGCTGTAATAATCTCATTTCCAAACTCTGGTTAGTAGGTCCCAAATATGAGCTTCCGCAAGTACATGGGATCTGATAAACCTCACTTTGTTGCCCCAATGAAGTTAGATCCTTCTCAGAATTTAGAAAACTACCCAAAGTATTATTACTCTTTAAAGCTACCCTTAGACCATTACTCTGTAAAATTCTTTAAGTTTTTCACTTGGCCCGGGTCCATATGGTAAGGAACAAAAACACCCTTCTCCCGAGTTGTCTCCAAGACTTCCTTAGACATCTCTAGAAACCTTTTTCTTCCTCTTGAAAAAGTCTGGTTAATTAGCCACTCTGGATACACGTTGCTTATTAGTATTTTCCTTAGAAAAGAACTCATCCTCAAAAATTTTTGGAGAGCAAATACTAAAGATCCGGTCAGTTAAAGAAACGATCAAACCAATTTTTACTTGGCGAGCGTGACCAGAACAATAAGACAAAAATCTATTGTCATTTGTCGGTTTGTGTAAATTTTAAAATCCAGACCCATTTTCATTTTTCAAAAGAAGAACATCAAGAAAAGGAAGTTTCCCATCCTCTTCTAATTCAACAGTCAACTTTAATGCCCCTCCCCCAAACAATTAAGATGTTCCCAAAATCCTTTTAATTCCTCCTCCCCATAATCCCATACTGAAATTATGTATTCCATATACCGGCCCCAAAAAAATATGAATCTAACGCAATTGTTCCAATATGCTCCATAAAAATATTAGCTAATAAAGGGGATGAAGGAACCCCCATAGGTAAACCATTTATTTGTTTGAAATAGTCCCATCTGAATTGAAAAAAACTAAGAGAACTCATTGCACAACCTTACTAAATACATAATTACAGAAAATTCCAAATTTCTTTTGCCACTAATCAAATCCAAATTTCGTAAGAGCTTTCTTTCTAGAAGAGTTTCGGCTGCTTCTACATCAATATTTGTGTAAATTGATATAATGTCGAAGCTTGAAAGCAAACAACTTGAAGAAATTTCTACTTTTTTCAGTTTTTCAACCAAATTCAAAGAATTCTTAATATACGAAATTTGTGAAGACAAAAGTGGTTTACTGATTGACACTAACCACTTGCTCAAAACACTTGTTGGTGACCTTGTACTTGACACAATTGGTCGTAATGGTAGGTTAGGCTTATGAATTTTGGGAAGTCCATATAATTTAGGGCACAAGGAACTGCGTTGAAGCTCCCGCCTTTGCTTCTAGCTTCCGCCTTTGCTTTGAAAGGAATTAGAGAATTAAAAAATATGTAGTTTTATTTGATTTCGTATATAAGCTTTTGTTTTAAATTATTTTAGTTTAGTTTATTACTGATGACGGTCACAGTATATGTGACCGAAATATCTGATATTATTTGTAAATTCTATACACTGTCTATTAAAAAGGATTTTATCCCTATTTTGAAGTTTTATTTTATCGTCATGGAAAGGCAGTGTTGTCTCCGAAATTATAAATACAAAATAGTTCTTTTAATTACAAAATACTTCATACAAAATTCAAATAATGATTTTAATGAAAATAAAATAGTTCTTAAAAAATGCAAAATAGTTACAAAAATGCAAAAGGATTCTTAGAAATACAAATAGTACTTACAAAAGTAAATCTAGCTCTTACAGAGTATATAAAAGATCTAACAACATCCAAAATAGTTCTTACAAAACAAAAAAAGTTATTATAAAATACAAAATAGTTCTTACAGTTACAAAATATCTCATAAAAAAGCCAAATAATGCTCTTTATTATAACGAACATAATTATTACATATTATAACGGTATATATTACAGCAAACATAAATAGTTCTTAGAAAATACAAGACAGTTACAAAAAATGCAAAATGATTCTCAGAAAATATAAAATATTTCTTACAAAATGCGAAATACTTCTTACAAAACAGCAAAGTTCTTACAAAATACAAAACAGTTGCAACAAAATTCAATATAATTCCTAAAAAATATAAAAAGTTCTCACAAAGTCCAAAATAGTTCATACAAAATAGTTTACATTAAATAAAATATAGGTCATACAAATACAAAATAGTTCTTACGAATTAAAAATATCATAGGCAGCGCAATAGCGCTGCCTAAGTAAAGAACGATGTTGGCACAATGTATTATTCTTTTTTTTCATACCAGGACACTTCGTATCGAAGTAGTTGTCGTAAAAACTTCGGAAAGAGCTTATTCGATTTGAAATTGGAACGGCTAGTGCCTTTTTTAATAGTCGAAAGTGATTGGAAGGCAACTAACCCCCCTCTCACGCCCACCTTTTCCCCAAACACATTCAATCAAAATTTTGAAATAGCCATTTTGTTCAGCGTAGTTGATTTCCAGATAGAAATTATGTTTTGAGGAGGACACCAGCACAGCCCTCAGGGCAAGTTATGCCCTGGGGGCATATAAGGTTTTATAGAAGCCGTTGTCGTAGAAGCTTCAAAAAAGGCTCATTCGATTGGACATTCAAAGGGCTAGAGCCCTTTTTAATAGTCGAAAGTGATTGGAGGGCAACTAACCCCCTCTCACGCCCACCTTTTCCCCAAACACATTCAATCAAAATTTTGAAATAGCCATTTTGTTCAACGTAATTGAAGTTCTGGAAATTAGGTTTTCGAGGATTCTGGTAAGGATCTAACTTCATTGGAGCAAAAAAGTGGGGTTTATCAGATCCCATGTACTTGCGAAAGCTCATATGTGGGACGTACTAACCAGAGTTTAGAAATGAGATTGTTACAGCATAAAGATTCTATTTCTTCGGCTTTAAAGCAAGATTCTTAAAATTCCGAAAAAAAACAATTGAAAAAAATAGTTTTTGTGGAGCTGAACGTATGGTAAATAGAAAAACGGATGAAACGCCAATTTAAAGCCACTAGTAAGGGAAAATTCTTTGTAGAATTTTGGTCCTGTTAATGAGATTTAATCGGTCAAAAGGTCAAAGAAAAAACAGATATGACATTTAAGCCCGCCCTTTTTTGCTGCTGAAGTATTTACGACAAAAGTGCAGACAGCGCTTGGGTTTCTTTTTCATTTTGTTACAACAATTCTTCATCAATACTCTGTCAGAACTGCCAAGGCTTATCTTAAAGCTCAGACGTGGCGTTTCTACCTTGCTGTACTCCTTTGGTCGTTTAAACTGAATTTAATACAAAGTGATTATAATACAACTTCAGAAATTTCGACTACTTGGTAAAAAAAAAACAAAAAAGCAAGGTAACTTATTGGGTCTTTACTAGCTGCCTTTCCCCTTTCTCATATTTTTTTATGGGGGGAGGAGGGTTGCAGATTCTTTGTCTGGGCATGCTTTTGTACTGCAGTGAGTGGGTGGTTGTTGTCTCGATTCATGTTTGCAAAAACACACTTGTAGTAGCTTTAGGACATAAGAAACTCAACAACTTTTGTGGAAGAAGTGTCTTTCTTCTTCCACAAAAGTTGTTTAGTTTCTTTTGTCCCAAAGCTGCTGTATTTCAAACCTGTTATTCCTTTTGAAATAATAAAATGTGCAATCAGCCTACAGGTTTATGTCTCCTCTAAATGCAAAGTACTACAAGTGTGTTTTGCAAACATGAATCGAGACAACAACCACCCACTCAATGCAGTACAGAGAGCATGCCAAGACGAAGAAGCTGCAACCCTCCTCCCTCCATAAAAAAATATGAGAAAGGGGAAAGGCAGCTAGTAAAGACCCAATAAGTTACCTTGCTTTTTTGTTTTTTTTACCAAGTAGTCGAAATTTCTGAAGTTGTATTATAATCACTTTGTATTAAATTCAGTTTAAACGACCAAAGTAGTACAGCAAGAAAGAAACGCCACGTCTGAGCTTTAATATAAGCCTTGGCAGTTCTGAGAGAGTATTGATGAAAAATTGTTGTAAAAAAATGGAAAAGAAACCCAACCGATGTCTGCACTTTTGTCGTAAATACTTCAGCAGCAAAAAAGGGCGGGCTTAAATGTCATATCTGTTTTTTGTTTGACCTTTTGACCGATTAAATCTCATTAACAGGACCAAAATTCTACCAAGAATTTTCCCTTACTAGTGGCTTTAAATTGGCGTGTCATCCGTTTTTCTATCTACCATACGTTCAGCTCCACAAAAACTGGCTTTTTCAATTGCGTTTTTTTCGGAATTTTAAAAAGTGCGGTTACGACATTCTTGCGTTCACAAGGCGAACTGACAAGGTAAGTTCTAAGATTTGATTTTCTACCAAAATGGTAAGGCTACAGCTCTGGTCATCGTCTCTACTTCGTATAAGTTCAACAACAGAAGGCTTTATCTATGCTGCAGCATAAATGGCTAAGGGCTGTCTTCTTGTATCCCTTAGAAGTCCTATTCTGGTTTTTGTTTTTATTTTATGTAAACTGTTACATGTAAGTGAAAGCAGCAAAAGGGATTGACAATCCTTGCCACTGATGTCCAAGATTATGCTATTAGCTGATGTCCTTTCAGACGGAGGCAGATAGAGATCAGTTTGCATAGTATATTTGAAGTGATTAATGTTGGTCCCATTTGCTTTTTCATAGTAGTTTTTCATGCTTAACTTGTCCTGGTCCTTATTCACGAGTTTCGATGTTGTGGGACATCTGATCCTCATCAGTTGTAAAACTTTCTAAAGATTTTTTAAATCTGTGTCCTTGACGTATATGAAGGTTTCAATGTTCATGGAAATAAGATTTTCTGGATCAATTGCGTGATAAAGTAAAGATAGTTCTTTTTTATTTTTACATGAAATTAAGCTTATATTTCATTTTGTTTTCCTTTTTTCAGTAACTTCATACTGAAGTGAGACCTCCACAATGGGGAGTTCAAATTTTTGAAAGAATGGCTGTCAAAACACGATCCCAGAGGTCGACCCTATTATGATATGGTAGCACTGAAGTACTCAGTGATGCTACTGCATTTTCCTGCTGTTTGTGTATCTGTAAGTTGACCTGCTCAAACGGCACACAAGCTCTGATGAAGCATGCTAGAACAGAAGGTCATCAGCAAAAACGTGCACAATAAGTTAAATCTTTTGCAGCTACGGATAGCAGTAGCTTCTTGCGTTAACGCCAGTGGAGACTCTTTGCCTTCAACTTCTCTCTTACTCTTAGCTACCAATTTTATTGGTCCCACAAAAGCAAAAGATTTAAAACGTGAGCTTGTGAGGGCAATTGTTCAAGCAAATTTAAGCTTCGAAAACCTTCTTATGATAGGGAGTGACGGACCATTCGTTACTAAAAAAGGGTACTCCTGTATTAAACGCACTCTTTTATATACTGCTAGTTTGGTTAATGCTAATGAAATAAAATAAAATAGGATGAATATATAATAGTTTAGAAACAAATTTGGACTACATATTTGCACATTAGGACGGGTGGGGGGGGAAGGGGTAAAGCATAGTATATATTATTACGCAACCTAAAGTAGGTACCTTTCCCCCCTCCCTAAACCCCAAAAAACAACAGTTTAAATATCGTATACGCAATGAAAACCACGCTATACATTGTATTACCCTATAGTGGTGTCTTAAATTAGCCCGTCAAAACCATTTTTTTTCGTGACTGGTTTCCATTGCCGTATATAAAAGAGTGCGTTTAACACAGGAGTAACTAAAAAAATTTGGTGCTTTATGAACACTGAGTAATTTCAAATAACTGGAGATCAAAGCAAATGATTGTTACATATTAGGAAGTGCAAGATTTGCGCTTTTCATAATACTTTCCTAAAAGGACTAGAAACCATTGCGGACGATGTTTTAAAGCTGGTGATCGCAGTGAACTATTTCTTTTGGGGCTGGTCAGCTAGATTAGAAGACCTTCGGAAGATACAGAAAGATATTAATGTAATAACTGTAGGGTTTCTAAAGCACGTGCCTACCAAATGGCTTACACTTGGCCCAGCTTTGCCAAAGGTTCTCTTGAATGGGAACCATTGATTAAGAATTTTCTGAAGTTTCTCCCTAATAGAAACTAATATTTAGGAATTCAAACTCGTATCTGTTGATTTCCAGGCTGCTTAAGAGTCTAACTATGAAGGCAGAGTTACAGGCAGTGGTGACTGCTTTGCAGAGTTCACTGAAAAAGTTTTGTGTGATGATCCACTGATCCATCTCTTGTTTGCGGAGCTGAGGGAGCTCATATTACTCCTCTGTGGAACGTATCTTGAACGGAAAGGGTGCTTAAACAATGGCTAAGAGGCTAGATGCTAAACCAATTGATGGTTTGTCAAATATGAAGAACTGAGCAGACATCGTGTTGTCTTTTAGTTACCTGAAAGATGTTGAAGAACGTGATAAAGAGTCTTCCTTGATGAGGGCACGTGAGCACTTCAGAGCTTGAGCTTTCTTCTGGCTAAAAGACACTATCTCTAACAGCAACTCTGCGAGACTCCTGAAGAGCTTCAGATACTTTCATCCCATAGAGAAAAAACAACGAGAAGTTCAAAAGAAGTTGGTTTAATAGTTACAAAATTGCAAGTTGGTGTCTCAAGATTAGAGGTTTTGGATGACGAGTGGAAGCTCATACAGCTTCAGAAGAAGCCAGACTTAGCAGCTACGATGAGAGTTGATTTCCAGATAGAAATTATGTTTTTGAAGAGGACGATCCCCCACAGCCCTCAGGGCAAGGGTTGTAAGTTATGCCCTGGGGTTATATAAGGTTTTTTATAGAACGCGTCGTCGTAGATACTTCAAGAAGGGCTCTTTGGATGAGAAATGGAAATGGCTAGTGCCCTTTTTAATAGTTGAAAGTGATTGGAAGGCACCTAACACTCTTTCCACGTCCACCATTTCCCCAAACATATCCAATCAAAATTTTTAGATAGCCATTTTGTTCCACGCAGTTTAAAGTTCAGGAAATTATACCTTTGAGCAGAACAATCTCCCCGCAGTTTTCAGGGCAAGGGTTATAGGTTATGCCCGGGGGGTATATAAGGTCTTATCGAAATCTTTGTTGTAGAAACTTGAAAAAAGGCTCATTCGATTGTAAACTCAAAGGGCTAGTGCCCTTTTTAATAGTCAAAAGTGATTTGATGGTAACTAACCCACTTCTCACGCCCACCTATTCCCCAAACACATCCAATCAAAATTTTTAGATAGCCATTTTATTCAACGCAGTTGAAAGTTTTGGAAATTAGGTCTTTAAGGATGACAACCCCTCCCTCCATAACCCTCAGGGCAAGGGTTGTAAGTTATACCCTGGGGGCAGATAAAGTTTTTTATAGAAAGCTTTGTCGTAGAATCTTCAAAAAGGGCTCATTCGATTGGAAATTGCAATTACTAGTGCCCTTTTTAATAGTCAAAAGTGATTGGAAGGCAACTAACACCCCTTCTTATTTCCCCAAACACATCCAATCAAAATTTTGAGATAGCCATTTTGTTCAACGTAGTTGAAAGTTCTGGAAATTATACCTTTGAGCAGGACACTCCCTCCACAATCTTCAGGGGAAGGGTTATAAGTTATGCCTTGGGGGCATATAAGGTCTTCATTGAAAGCTTTTTCGTAGAAACTTGAAAAAGGGCTCATTTGATTGGAAATTCAAAGGGCTAGTGCCATTTCTAATAGTCGAAAGTGATTGGAGGGCAACTAATCCCCCTCTCACTCCCACCATTTATCGAAACACATCTAATAAAAAATTGAGATATCCATTATGTTCAACGTAGTTGTAAGTTCTGGTCTTTGAGGATGACAACCCCTCCCCCTCATAGCCCTCAGGGCAAGGGTTACAAGTTATGCCCTGGGTGCATATAAGGCTTTTATTGAAAGCTTTGTCATAGAAACTTAAAAAGAGTGCATTTGATTGGAAATTCAAAGGGCTAGTACCCTTTTTAATAGTCGATAGTGATTGGAGGACAACTAACTCCCCTCTCAAGCCCACCTTTTTGCTAAAAGCACATCCAATCAAAAGTTTGAGATAACCATTTTGTTCAGCGTAGTTTATTTCTTGATAGAAGTTATGTTTATGAGGAGGACACTCCGCCACAGCCCTCAGGGCAAGGGTTTTAAGTTATGCCCTGGGGGCATATAAGAACGATGTTGGTACAATGTATTATTTATTTATTTTTCCTTTAGACCAGCGCAATTTTTATCGAAGAAGTTGTAGAAACTTCAAAAAGGGCTCATTCAATTAGAAATTGGAGTGGCTTGTACCCTTTTTAATTGTCAAAAGTGATTGGAAAGTGATTGGAACACTCCTTCCACGCCCACCCTTTCCCGAAACACATCCAATCAAAATTTTTAGATAGCCATTTTGTTCAGCGTAGTTGATTTCCATATAGAAAATATCTTTTTGAGGAGGACACTCCCCAACAACCCTCAGGGCGAGGGTTTTTAGTTAATTTCTTATAACTTTTTTTTAAATAAACAATCAATGCAAACAAACATACAATAGATATTAATGTAAATTAATAAATAAATCTTAAAACGAGTGAAACTTTTTTAAGTAAACAATCAATGTAAACAAACATGCAATAAATATTAATTTAAATTAATAAATAAATATTAAAACGAGTGAAACCCAAAAGTCAGGTTAATTTAGTTTCACTTAGAGTGGTTTTCTACTCTAAGTGAACCTAAATTAATCTAACTTTTCCATGTCTCTCTCACTATTACTGTGCGTCTGAGCGGGTGTGCTGCCATCTAAAATCAGTCTAACCTATATTCAACGCAACGGTGCATAAATTCAAAATTAACAAAACTTAGATTTTATGAATGTTATCTGATGTATCCGATAAAGACGTTGATAACTAATTTATTCACTCTGATACTTAGATTTTGTCAATTTTATCCGATGTATCTGACAAAAGCTGTTGATTAAAAAAATTTATTCACTCTGACACTTAGATTTTGTCAATTTTATCCTATGTATCCGAGAAAAGGATGTTGATATACAATTTAATCACTCTGATACTTAGATTTTGATAATATTATCCGACGTATCCAGCAAAGGATGTTGATAAAGAATTTATTCACTCTGACACTTAGATTTTGTCAATGTTATCCTGTGTATCCGACAAAGGATGTTGATATAGAGGTTATTCACTCAGCATATCTGACAAATTTATTCAAACTTATTCAAGCGTATCTGACAAATGATGATGATAATGGATTTATTCACTCTGATACTTAGATTTTGTGAATGTTATCCGATGTATTCAACAAAAGAAGTTGATAAAGAATTTATTCACTCTGATACTTAGATTTTGACAATGTTATCCGACATATCTGACAAAAGATGCCGATAAAGAATTTATTCAATCTGATACTTAGATTTTTTCAATTTTATCCGGATAAGCGCTGTATCCGGCATATGATGATGATAACGAATTTATTCGCTCTGATACTTAGATTTTGTCAATTTTATCCGACATATCTGACAATAGATGTTGATAAAGCATTTATTCATTCTGATACTTAGATTTTCTCAATGCTATCGTATGTGTCCATCAATAGATGTTGATAAAGACTTTAATCACTCTGACACACTCTGATACTTAGATTTTGTCAATATTATCCAACGTATCCAACAAAGGATGTCGATAAAGAATTTATTCTATCTGATGCTTATATTTTATCAATTTTCTCCGATGTATTTGACAAATAAGATGATGATAAAAACTATTCAGTCTGATTCTTAGATTTTGTTCATGTTATCCAATGTATCCGAGAAAGGATATTGATAAAGAATTTATTCAATCTGATACTTAGATTTTGTCAATTTTATCCGATGTATCTGACAAAGAAGTTGACATAGAATTTATTCACTATGATGCTTAGATTTGGTCAGTGTTATCAAATGTATCTGTTAAAAGACTTTGATAAAGAATTTATTCACTCTGATACTTAGATTTTCTCAATTTTATCAATCATATCTGACAAATCATGTAGATGAAGAATTTATTCACTCTGATACTTAGATTTTGTGAATGTTATCTGATTTATCCAACAAAGAAGTTGACATAGAATTTATTCACTATGATGCTTAGATTTGGTCAGTGTTATCAAATGTATCTGTTAAAAGACTTTGATAAAGAATTTATTCACTATGATGCCTAGATTTCCTCAATTTTAGCAATCATATCTGACAAAATACAGTGATAAAGAATTTATTCACTCTGACACTATTAAACGTATCTGTCAAATGATATTGATAAATCTGACAATAGATGTTGATACAGAATTTGGTAACTTTGACACTAAGGGTTTGATAATTTTAACCGACATATCTGGCAAAGGATGTTGACAAAGAATCTATTCGTTCTGATACTTAGATTTTATCAATTTTATCCGATGTATCTGACAAAAGATGTTGATAAAAAATTATTCACTATGATATTGAAATTTTGTCAATTTTATCCGATGTATCTGACAAATGTTGTTGATAAAGAATTTATTCACTCTGACACTTAGGTTTTGATAATGTTAACTGACATTTCCGGCAAAGGATGTTGATAAAGAATCTTTTCGCTCTGATACTTAGATTTTATCAATTTTATCAGATATATCTGACAAAGGACGATGATAAAGAAATAATTCGCTCTGATACTCATATTTCGTGAAAGTTATCTGATGTATCCGACAAAAGAAGTTGATAAAGAATTTATTCACTATGATACTTAGATTTGGCCAGTGTTATCAAACGTATCTGTTAAAACACATTTACAAAGAATTTATTCACTCTGATGTTTAGAATTTCTCAATTTTATCCGACTTATCTGACACAGGATGACGATAAAGGGATTCATTCATTCTAAGACACAGACTTTGTCAATGTTATCCGACATGTCTGACAAATGATATCGACATAGAATGTTAATAAAGAGTTTGTTCACTTTGATACTTAAAATTTGTCAGTGTTATCAAACGTACCTGTCAAAAGACATTGATAAAGAATTTATTCACGCTGATACTTAGATTTAGTCAATTTTATCCAATGTATCTGACAAAGATGTTGATAGGAAAAATTTCTTCACTCTGATAGTAAGATTTTATCAATGTTATCCCATGTATCTGACAATAGATGTTGATACAGAATTTCATCACTCGGACACTTAGGTTTTGATAATTTTAACCAACATATCTGGCAAAGGATGTTGTTAGAGAATTTATTCACTCTGATACTTAGATTTTGTGAATATTATCTGATGCAACAGACAAAAGAAGTTGATAAAGAGTTCATTCATCTGATACTTTGATTTTGACAAAGTTATCCGACGTATCTGACAAAAGATATGCATAAAGAATTCATGTTGATAAGATGAAGATATGCTAAAAAGAATTTATGTAAAGAATGATGTTGATACAGAATTTCATCACTCGGACACTTAGGTTTTGATAATTTTAACCAACATATCTGGCAAAGGATGTTGTTGGAGAATTTATTCAATCTGATACTTAGATTTTATTAATTTTATGCAACTTATCCGACAAAGATGCTGTTAGAAAAATTTATTCACTCTGATACTTTGTCAATGTTATCCCATGTATCTGACAATAGATGTTGATACAGAATTTAATCACTCTGAGACTTAGATAATGTTGGCTGACATTTCCGGCAAAGGATGTTGATAAAGAATTTGTTCACTCTGATACTTAGATTTTGTCAATTTTATCCAACGTATCCGACAAAGGATGTTGATAAGGGATTTATTCATTCTAATACATAGATCTTGTCAATGTTATCTGACGTATCCGACAAATGATATCGATAAGAAAAACGTTAATAAAGAATTTATTCACTCTGATACTTAGATTTTGTCAATGTTATTAAACGTATCTGTCAAAAGACATTGATAACGAATTTATTCATTCTGATACTTGGATTTTCTCAATTCTATCGAACGTATCTGACAAATGATGATGATAATTGGATGACGATGTATCCAAAAAAGAATTTGATAAAGAATTTATTAACTCTGATACTTAGATTTTGAGAATGTTATCCAACATATCTGACTAAAGAATTTGATAAAGAATTTATTCACTCTGATACTTAGATTTTGACAATGCTATCCGACATATACGACAAAAGATGTTGATAAAGAGTTTATTCAATCTGATATTTAGATTTTGTCAATTTTACCCGATATATCCGATAATGATACTGATAGACAAAATTTATTCACTCTGATACTTAGATTTCGTCAATGTTATCTCATATATCTGACAATAGATGTTGATACAGAATTTATTCACTCTGCCACTTAGGTTTTGATAAAGTTAACTGACATTTCTGACAAAGGCTGTTGATAAAGAATCTATTCGCTCTGATACTTAAATCTTACCAATTCTTTCCCAAACTATTCAACAAAGGATTTTGATAAAGAATTTATTCATTCTAATACATAGATTTTGTTAATTTTATCAGACGTATCCGACAAATGATATCGATAAAGAATGTTAATAAAGAATTTGTTCACTCTGATACTTAAATCTTATCAGTGTTATCAAAAGTATCTGTCAAAAGTGACTTTCAAATAGCACTGATAAAGAATTTATTCACTCTGATACTTAGATTTTCTCAATTTTATCAGGTATATCTGACAAAGGAAAATGATAATTAGATTTATTCACTCTTATACTTAGATTTCGTGAATTTTATCTGATGTATCTGAGAAAAGAAGTTGATAAAGAATTTATTCACTATTTTACTTAGATTTGGTCGGTGTTATGAAACGTATCCGTCAAAAGACATTGATAAAGAATTTATTCACTCTGATACTTAGATTTTCTCAAATTTATCAAGCGTAACTGACAAAAGACGATGACCAAGAATTTATTCACTCAGATACTTACTGATACTTAGATTTTGTCAATTTTATCCAATGTGTCCGACAAAGATGCTGATAGTAAAAATTTATTCACTCTGATGCTTAGACTTTGTCAGTTTTATCCCATGTATATGACAAAAGATGTTGATACAGTCGTGTCTATGAGCAAGCATAGAGTGCGATTGGTACAACCGCAAGCATATTTCATGTCTTTTTATGATACGTAAGAAAAAGTTGAACAATTTTGTAAGTCCGAAAGAAAAATTCAGTCAAAAAAATGCTACTACAAACATTATTTTTCTAATAGTAAAAGTCACGACTAAAATATCTATATCATTCTCATTTTGCATTCGGAAAATATTAAATTTGGAATTTTTATGTTTTAAGTATGTTTCATGTCATTCTAAGACATGTAAAAAAAAGTTGTAAAAAAAATTGTCATGTTAAAAAGAAAAAAAAAGTTAAAAAAAAGTATCTGTCAAAACTAACTGTCAAATAGCATTGATAAAGAATTTATTCACTCTGATACTTAGATTTTCTCAATTGTATCAGGATATCTGACAAAGAAAGATGAAAAAGAATTTATTCACTCTGATACTTAGATTCCGTGAATGTTATCTGATGTATCTGACAAAAGAAGTTGATAAAGAATTTATTCACTATTTTACTTAGATTTGGTCGGTGTTATGAAACGTATCCGTCAAAAGACATTGATAAAGAATTTACTCACTCTGATACTTAGATTTTCTCAAATTTATCAAGCATATCTGACAAAAGACGATGATAAAGAATTTTTTCACTCTGATACTTACTGATATTTAGATTTTGTCAATTTTATCCGATGTATCCGACAAAGATGCTGATAGAAGAAATTTATTCACTCTGATACTTAGATTTTGTCAATATTATCCCATGTATCTCACAATAGATGTTGATACAGTCGTATCTATGAGCAAGCATAGAGTACGATTGGTACAGCTGCAAGCCTATTTCATGTCATTTTAAGATATGTAAAAAAAAGCTAAATAATTTTCTAAGTCCGAAACAAAATTAATTAAAAAACAATTTCGTTAAAGAAGTTTTTCAAAGAAAAGTAATCGCCATTTTAAACTTAACATCAGCATATACAAATACCTATTAAAATACAAACCAAAAACGACGAGAAGTTACTATTAAAGAATAAATGAAACCCGTAACGAGCAGAAATTAAATAAGCAATCAAAGCAAAAAAACATACAGCAAGTAATAACATAACTGAATATATAAATCTTAAAGCGAATAATGCTTAAATTAAATATGTATATCAAGCTTGAAACGGAAAAAATTGCAATTGAAGTATAAATGAAAACCAAAACAAACAGAAATTAAATAGACAATCAATGCAAACAAACATACAATAGATACTAATATAAATGAATAAATACATTTTAAAACAAGTGAAACTTATAATGAATATGCAAATCAAGCTTGAAATGAACAAAAATAACTACAAACGAGAAATGTCTGAAACCTACTGTGTCATTGGCGCTTTACTGAAAACTACATGTGTTTTGAACAGTCTTGGAAAGTTTTAAAAAAAATCAAATTGAATATTTGATATATAATGATATTAATTGTTGAAAGATCAATCCGTTTTAAGATATTTTTTCACTGTGATTTTTATTTTCATTTTTCAATGCAGTAAGAACTGGAAAAGAAAATATTTGTAATATAATTCGTTTTCAGTGAAGAGCCAATGACGCAATAGGCTTTAGGTTTTTACAGTTAAGGAAGGGGACAGTATCTAAAGTCTTTTTTGTAGTGAAACTATATTCGTCTTGAACAATTTTAGAAAGAACTAATAAATTAAACTGTCTATTGATGTATAATGATATTAATTGCTGAAAGATCATCAGTTCAAAATGTTACTGTAATTTTAATATTTATTTTCAATATTAAGTACAAAAGAAAATATTTGTAATGTAATTTGGTTTCCGTAAAGTGCCAATGTCGCAGTAGGTTTTAGACCTTTACACTGAGAGGAGAAGGCGTTATCCAAACTCTTGTTTGTAATTATTTTTGTTCGTTTCAAGCTTGATTTGCATATTCATTTAAGTTTCACTCGTTTTAAAATATATTCATTCATTTATATTAGTATCTATTGTATGTTTGTTGTCATTGATTGTTTATTCAATTTCTGTTCATTTTGGGTTTCATTTATGCTTCAATTGCAAAATATTTTTTTGCGTTTTAAGATTGATTTACATATTCAATTTATGCATTACTCGCTTTAACATTTATTAATTCATTTATATTATTACTTGTTGTATGTTTTTTGCTATGATTTTTATTTAATTTCTGGTCGTTTTGGGTATGAATTTTAACAAGTATTTGTATCTGCTGATCTTAAGTTTAAAATGACCTTTACTTTTCTTTGAAAAACTTCTTTTACGGAAAGTTTGTTTTTATTTAATTCAGAAAAAAGTACACTCCAAGAAATGGAGTTGACCTATGTAAAATCCAGTTGATAACTTTTTTAAATATCCCTTCTGGTCTTCCGTTTTGCACCCCAATTTAGGCTTAATTATAAGTTAATTGTTCTTTGTTAATATGGTGATAAGCAAACTCCACCTTGAAGCATCCACCGTGATGCACTTAAATTCGAACTCGTAATTTGGTTTTAATAAAATTTTCCTAAACCAGAAAAAAAGTAGACTCCAAGAAATTGTGTTTACCAATGTAAAATCCAGATGATAGTTTTTGTAAATATTCCTACTGGTCTTCAAATTCATGCACCCTAATTCAGGCTTAATTATCTGTTAAATGACCTTCGTTAATATGGGCATAAGTAAACTCCACCTTGATGCCCTTAAATTCGAACCTGTAGTTTTGTTTTAATCAGATTTTCCTAAGCCAGAAAAAAAGTAGACTCCAAGAAATTTTGTTGACAAATGTAAAATCCAGATTATAGGATTTGTAAATATCCGTTCTGGTCTTCAAATTGATGCACCCTAATCCAGGCTTAGTTATCTGTTAACTGGACTTCGTTAATGTGGACATAAATAAATTCCACCTTGGAGCATCCACCTTGACGCACTTAAAATCGAACTGATAGTTTTATTTTAATCAAATTTTTCTAATCCAGAAAAACGTAGACTCCAAGAAATAGTGTTGATCAATGTAACATCCAGAGGATTGTTTCTGTAAATATCCCTTCTGGTCTTCAGATTAATGCACCCCAATTCAGGCTTAATTATCTGTTAACTGAACGTCGTTAATACGGGGATAAACAAACTCCACCTTGAAGCATCCACCGTAATGCACTTAAAGTCGAACTTCTGGTCTTCAGATTTATGCACCCCAATTCAGGCTTAATTATCTGTTAACTGAACTTCGTTAATATGTGGATAACCAAACTCACCCTTGAAGCATCCACCTTGATGTATCTAAATTCGAACTTGTAGTTTTGTGTTAATCAAATTTTGCTAAACCAGAAAAAAGTAGACTCCAAGAAATTTTGTTGACCAATTTAAAATCCAGATGATAGTTTTTGTAAATATCCTTTCGGGTCTTCAAATTGATGCACCCTAATTCAGGCTTAATTATCTGTTAACTGAACTTCGTTAATATGTGGATAACCAAACTCCACCTTGAAGCATCCACCTTGATGTATTTAAATTCGAACTTGTAGTTTTGTTTTAATCAAATTTTGCTAATTTAGAAAAAAAATAGACTGCAAGAAAATGTGTTGACTAATGTAAAATCCAGATGATAGTTTTTGTAAATATCCGTTCTGGTCTTCAGATTGATGCGCCCCAATTCAGGCTTAATTATATGTTAACTGAACTTCGTTAATATGGGCATAGATAAACCCCACCATGAACATCCACCTTTACGCACTTTAATTTGAATTTTTTGTTTTGTTTTAATCCAATTTTGCTAATTCAGAAAAAAGTAGACTCTCCAAGAAGCACCCATTCATACTTATACGTTTGTTAATTGAATTTTATTAGTCCAGAGATGATTACATTGTTTTCAAAGTAAGGGAAATTTTTCTAGTGCGGGAAGTGCTGTAAGTTAAAGATAGCTTATATCATAGGCAGCGTGATAGCGCTGCCTCAGTAAAGAATGATGTAGGAAATGTATTATTTATTTTTCTTTTTTCTTCTCCATACCCGGGCACTTCGTATCGAAGGAGTTGTCGTAGAAACTTAGAAAAGGGCTCATTCGATTGGAAATTGGATTGGCCAGTGTCCTTTTTATTAGTCGAAAGTGATTGGAGGGCAACTAGCCCCCCCCCACGCCCATCATTCCCCCAAATACATCCAATAAAAATTTTGAGATAGCCATTTTGTTCAGCATAGTTGACTTCCCAATAGAAAATATATTTTTGAGGAGGACACTCCCCTACAACCCTCGGGGCAAGAGAATTAAGTTATGCCCTGTGGGCATATAAGGTTATATAAAAGACGTTGTCATGGAAAATTCAAAAAAGGCTCATTCGATTGGAAATCCAAAGGACTAGTGCCCTTTTTAATAGGCGAAAGTAATTGGAAGGCAACTAACACCCCTTCCACGCCCACCATTTCCCCAAACACGTCCAATCAAAATTTTGAGATAGCCATTTTGTTCCACGCAGTTAAATTTCAGGAAGTTATACCTTTGAGCAGTACACTCCCCCTAAAGTCTTCAGGGCAAGGGTTATAAGTTATGCCCTGAGGGTATATAAGTTTTTTTTAATCTTTGTCGTAGAAACTTGAAAAAGGGCTCATTCGATTTGAAATTCAAAGGTTTAGTGCCCTTTATAATAGTCGAAAGTGATTTGAGGGCAAATAGCCCCCTCTCTCGCCCACCTTTTCCCCAAACATATCCAATCGCAACTTTGTTCAGTGTTGTGGATTTCCAGATAGAAATTATGTTTTTGAGGAGGACAATCCCCCGCAGCCCTCAGGGCAAGAGTTGTAAGTTATGCTCTGGGGGTATATAAGGTTTTTATTGAAATCTTTGTCTTAGAAACTTGAAAAAGGGCTCATTCCATTGGAAATTTTAAGGCCTAGTGCCCTTTTTAAAAGTCGAAAGTGATTTGAGGGCAACTAACCCCCTTCTGGCGCCCACCTTTTCCCAAACACATACAATCAAAATTTTTAGATAGCCATTTTATTCAACGCCGTTGAAAGTTTTGGAAGTTAGGTCTTTAAGGATGACAACCCATCCCCCAACAACCATCAGGGCAAGGGTTTTAAGTTATGCCCTGGGAGCATGTAAGGTTTTTATAGAAAGCGATGTTATAAAAATATCAAAAAGGGCTCATTCAATTGAAAACTGAAAGGGCTAGTGCTCTTTTAATAGTCGAAAGTGATTGAAGGGTGACTAGCCCCCCTCTCACGCCCACCGTTTCATAGGCAGTGCGATAGCGCTGCCTAAGTAAAGAACGATGTGGGCACAATGTATTATTTTTTCTCCATATTCGGGCACTTCGTATCGAAGGAGTTGTTGTAGAAACTTCAAAAAGGGCTCATTCGATTGGAAATTGTAGTGGCTAGTGCCCTTTTTAATAGTTGAAAATGATTAAAGGGCAACCAGCCCCCCCCCCCCCCATGCCCATCATTCCCCCAAACACATCCAATCAAAATTTTAAGTTAGCTATTTTGTTAATCGTAGTTGATTTCCAGATAGAAAATATCTTTTTGAGGAGGACACTCCCCCAAAACCCTCAGGGCAAGGGTTTTAAGTTATGCCCTGGGGATATATAAGGTTTTTATAGAAGGCGTTGTCGTAGAAACTTTAAAAAAGGCTCATTCGATTGGAAATTCAAAGGGCTAGTGCCTTTTTTAATAGTCTAAAGTGATTGGAGGACAATTGGAGGAACACATCCAAAAAAAAATTTTGAGATAACCATTTTGTTTAGTGTAGTTGACTTCCAGATAGAATATATATTTTTGAGGAGGAGACTTCCCTACAACCCTTGGGGCAAGGGTTTTAGGTTATGCCCTGGGGGCATATAAGAACGATGTTGGAACATTTATTATTTTTTTCATGTAGAGCAGGGCATTTCGTATCGAAGAAGTTGTCGTAGAAACTACGAAAAGGACTCATTCAATTGGAAATTGGAGTGGCTTGTGCCCAGTTTGATAGTCGAAAGTGATTGGAAGGCAACTAACACCCCTACCACGCCCACCATTTCCCGAAACACATCCAATCAAAATTGTTAGATAGCAATTTTGTTCAGCGTAGTTGATTTCCAGATAGAAATAATGTTTTTGAGGAGGACACTCCCCCACAGCCTTCAGGGCAAGGGTTGAAGGTTATGCCCTGGGGGTATATAAGGTTTTTATAGAAGGCGTTGTTGTAGAAACTTCAAAAAAGGCTCATTCGATTGGAAATTCAAAGGGCTAGTGCCTTTTTTAATAGTCGAAAGTGATTGGAGGGCAACTAGCCCCCCCCCTCCCCATGCCCATCATTCCCCCAAACACATCCAATCAAAACTATGAGATAGCATTTTGTTCAGCGTAGTTGATTTCCAGATAGAGATTATTTTTTTGAGGAGGAAACTCCCCCACAGCCTTCAGGACAAGGGTTGTAATTTTGCCCTGGTGGCATATAAGTTTTTTATAGAAGGTGTTGTCGTAGAAACTTCAAAAAAGGCTCATTCGATTAAAAATTTAAATGGCTAATGCCCTTTTTCATAGTCCAAAGTAATTGGAAGGCAAATAACACCACTTCGATGCCCACCATTTTCCCCAAACCCATCCAACCAAAATTTTGAGATAGCCATTTTGTGACACGCAGTTAAAGTTCAGGAAATTATACCTTTGAGCAGGATGCCTTATGCCTTCCCAAGGCCAGAACATAATTTGCACTTTACTGAAAAAAATACAAATGAATGTACTTTGTCAGTTTAATATACATATACTGATATTTAGTAATCAAAATGTTAATATTATTTGATTCATTAAAGTTTTAAAAGTAAAAACATTTATATTTTTTTCAGTAAAGTGCAAATTATGTTCTGGCTTTGGGAAGGCATAGGGGTTTTGAGCCCAACTTATGTTAATTTCTGCTCGTTTTGAGTTTGGCTCGGTTATTTATTGCAGTTTCTGTTTGCTTTGGGTTTCATTTATTTATCGATGCTGATTTGTGGTAGTTTCACGCTTGGTAGATTGTTTTATTTTATTTTGCTCATTTTTTTAATGGAGTTCTTTACTTTTCTTTTAAAAAAGTTTGTGGAAAAGTTTTTTTAATTAATTCAATAAATAGAAGCCATGGAGGATATTTCAAAAGGTCTATGACAAAACTGAGCCCCCAATTCTAAAGGCTCAGTTTAAGGGCCACAATCGCATTCGATCGTGTAAAAACCAAATAAAACCATGTTAGGTTCCAGGTGTAGTTGTGATTTTAAATAAGCTGAGTGTCAAAAATTAACAGTTCTAGAAATATATATTTAGAAAACAGACCAAAGGACTTACCAATAGCAAAAGAGAATATTCATATTTTCTAAGGCCATTCTCTTCTGTGCTGTTAGACTATGCTTAGAACTTGCTTGTGAGCAATTTTTGTGAGTGTCTCTTTTACGGTCTTCGAGACATCAATCATCATTCTGATAGCAATGCTAAAAAAGTTGTTTCTTTAAAGGAATTTATAAGTAAGGGAAAATCGTTAATGTGAAATAAATAAATTTGAAACTTTTCAGTCTACAAAAAATGTTTATAGGTTAAAAACGAAAGCTGAACGTTCATTTAGTTTAAACCTAAGTTTGTTCAGAAAACACGGTGAAAGGGGGAAAGGGGGGCACTTTTCCCTGTAGATCCTCATGTTTAGATAATTAGATGTTTACATAATTATTTTCTGCTTTCTACACGTTTATTGGTACAATGGCCTTCCTAATTTATGTAATGTTGCTCTTAAATTAGTTTTCAAAGTGAAATTATGATACAAGTTTGATATAAGTTCAACTAGAGGACAGGGGTAGAAAAGGAAATTATTCGTTAAAACCTATCAAATTTTTTTAATCCCGTATGACTTTAAGGTTGTAAAGCTGATAAAGATTTTTATATTATTATTCAATTCTAATTCTTCTATGAAGTGAAACTAATTTCAAGTTTTGTTCTTACATTTTTGTTTCATTCGAAAGTGGTAGACAGTTTACATCCCAAACAGGTAACAGTTATAAAATGGTCACCTTTAATTTGTAACTGCTATGATGTCTAGTTATTGAATCGTTTTCATCTTATTTCAGTTTAATAAAATAATTTTTTATTATAGAGATAATTCATTCTGCTGTGTGCAGTTCTGATGGTGTGGATCAACCAAAACTCTTTGGCCCAAAACCAGAGAAGGCTATTGATTCATTCGAAGTGGATTCTGAAGCAAAAACTTGGAGAATTACAAGATATATTTGAACAGTTCCTTTCGCAGTAAAAAAACACAAAACATTGAAAAGACTGAAAAAAACACATTTAAAGATAAAGCAATATATTTGTGATGTATGTGACAAGAGCTTTTCCGAGTTACGTAGTTTAAATCAGCACCTAAGAGTGCACACTGGGGAGAAACCGTTTAAATGTGAGGTATGTGAGAAAAAATTTTCTGATTGTACACCAAAAGTACACGGGTGAAAAACTCTTTAAATGTGATGCATGCGAACAAAACTTTTCCTGTGTTAAGCCATTTGATTAGACACCGAAGAGTGCATACTGAGGAGAAATCGTTTAAGTGTGAGATCTCAGAAAACATTTTCTCAGTCAAGCCAATTTATTCAGCACCAAAGAGTACACACGGGTGAAAAATTCTTTAAATGTGATGTATGTGAGAAAGCCTTTTCTGCGTCAAGCCATTTGATTAGACACCAAAGAGTACATACTGGGGAGAAACCCTTTAAGTGTGAGTCTCATTTAAAGTCATCAAAAGACAAGAAGCCCCCTCCCCCACATCCTCTTTTTTAAATAGAACCCATACAAATTCTAAGATAGCCATTTTGTTCAAAATAGTCTAAAAATAATATAACAAGGCTTTTGGGGTTGAAACTACCCCTCAGAATCTGTCGGCCAAATGTTGTAAGTTATGCCCTAAGGGCATATAAGGTTTTTATGGAAAGAGTATTTGTATAAGCTTGCCCTCTTTTTCTGAAACGTATCTGATCGAAATTTTGTGATAACCATTTTGTTGAAAAAAAGTGCAAAGAACATATGTCATTGACTGCAAGGTTAACACAACCAATCATAGCCCTATAATATCCCTCAATCATAGCCCTATAGTCAGTAAAATATGCCCTTGAATTAGATTAACTCGTTAAGGAATGGTAGGTCGTATAAACTTTGGATGGGGCTCATTTGATTGAAAATTAAAAGTTATAATGTCCTACTTAAGAAACAAAGGTGATTTGAGGGCAAGCAGCCCCACCATCCACGGCTATTGTCTCCCAAAGCAGATATCCAATCAAAATTTTGAAGCATCTATTTTCTTCGGCAATATTGAAAATTCCAGTAATTATAACTTCTTGTATGTCAACCTTTCCCCCCCACCCACCCCCACAGCCCTCAGGGTAAGGGGTTTAAGTTCGGCAATTTGTTCGTTGTTTACATGTAGTATATAATATTAAGAAAGGTATACAAGTTTGAGCTTTACTTTTCAAAAAGACAAAGTGCATTCAGGTAAGCCTTTCAGAAAAAGTTGACGGGAGTGGTGAAATAAATCAAAACAAGTTATATGAATACAGGTTGTCAAAAGGGCCTAACTCAGAAATGAATGAGTTTATTAATTTAGGACTTTCAGGAAGTGATAAGGGAGATGATTAATAGACCGAAAGAGAAAGATTTGCGTACTGCTACTATTACTACAACAACCACTACTGCCACACCATTACATTTAAAATATTCAGGGTAAATTTGAACTAATTAAAAAACACTATGTGTATTCAAACTGTCAAAAAATGTGCCTCAGAATTGGAATTGAGTATTAAGTTGGTACTTTCAGAGATTGCTTACACGGGAAGATCAATTGATCAGAGGCAATATGTGTACGCTACAACTAATATTACTACAACTGCTACATTTACTACTACTACTTTTATAACAACCACTTATAAGGCGAAGAGCATTCAGATGACAATTTCGAGAAACCGTTAAATATACAGGCTATTCAAAGGAGATATCAGCAATGTCGTAGCAATGATTGATTGTATTAAGTTGAAACTTCCAGGACTTGATGAGAGGTATAACCGACTGACCAAAAGGCAATACATTAATGCTACCAATACTATTGCTAATACAATTTAATACTAATAATGTGACTACTTATACAACTATGACTAAGGGTATGAAGGTGAAATTTTTAGGGGAGAAGGTGAGCTGAATCACAACACGCAGTCTGTATGCATATTGTCAAAATGGTGTATCAGCAATATCTTTGGAAAGGCTTAATGTGTAAAGTTGAAACTTGCAGGACCTGTTTACGGAATGTTGAACTTACCAAAAGACAACATTTGCATCCTATTGCTAATTCATACTGCTAATACTATTATTACTACTTCAGCTACTACTACTGCTTTGGTCTATTGTTTTATTTGCTGTTATTTCTGGTTTCATCTGTACTGAAGACGGCTTGTTTAATACAACTTATCTTGTCATTTTCAAGGCCCGTTTTTGCTAGCTTTTCTTTTTGGTTTTTTACTATTCAAGTTCTTGAGGGATAATCCACACATATTATTCAAAAAATAATTTAACATGTATGAAAGACCATTGACTCCTAAAAGTCACTTTACATTAGTAACCACCAGTAATTTGGAGCCTGGGAAGTCTCAGAAACACGGTGCACCTCACCTAGAGAGACCTATGCAATCTGCACACCTCAGTTTAACCATGATACGAGGATATCACTGCAGAGAGAAGCCTGAGGGATGACCGGTGACTACTCCTTGGTGGTATCAGTTCATCCAAAAGCACAGCTGTTACTAAGGTCTAGCCCTAAGATAAGGATACGGAGCAAAGGATATCCTACCCAATGATTTCTCAGCAGGAAACGAAACACGGACCACTCGCCGTCATAAGGCAGAATGTAATTTCAGATCATTCGGTATGAGAAATCTGAGCAGATATTAACTATGGTTGGTGTAAAAATGTGTTCAAAAGTAATATTTTCAATCATTTGTACTTAAAGCCAGCACAGGATTTTTAATTTTGTATCTGAAGTACAAACTGCACGAATTGTTTTAGACCTTTTCACTAGTTTCTAGGTTCAAGATGAATATATCTCTCACCCTCTTCAGTCCTCTTATTTCTGTTTCACTTATTTCCTCTTTAAAACATTAGTAACATGTTACTTTTTTGTGTTTTGCATAATTGTAATTCCTTAATTTTGCAAATATTCTTCAATTTTCTTGTCTTTTATGTCAAAAGGCACTTGCCGCCATAATTTGGCAAAGTCCTTGTCCACATTAAAACTAATAGTTGTATTATTGTGGTATAACATTTCGTCCTTGTTTGCACCTGGAAATTGAATCATGTCATTTTGAAGATGCTGAAAACAAATAATTATAAACATAATTTTAGAATTGAAATGATGACTGATCTAAAACATCATTGAAACAAAATGTAATAAACTTGAACGAATGTATAGCTCACAAGACTATAATAGAAAACCTTTCAACCAGGAAAACCAGTGATCTTGTTTTCAAAATGCTGAAGACAAAGAATTAAAATCAAGATCTTGAGAATTGATTTTAAAACAAAGCGAATTGGGATGCAATTGAAGGATAGCAGAAATAAATTGCAAAGAATTGAAAAGAAAGGAACCCCGCAATTCCACTTTTACTACGGGTTCACTGCAGTACTAAACCGCTTGATGCCACCAAAACTGTGCGTAATCTTTCATTCCAATATATCGAAGATTTGTGCTTCTCCATCACAAGTCTGAATTGTAAGGAGTAATATATCTTGCCTCGTCCCTTTTCCAACCTAACCAAGCTTTATAGCGTCCTATAAATTTAAAAAGAATTATTAAGAATAGGAAATCCTAAAAACAAAATTTGACCAAGCACTCAGTTTATCCAGAAAAACACATGAAAACAGATGAGGAAAACTCAGATTAAAAAAAAAAAAACTTAAATATATCGAGTTGCAAACGAACAGGATTGCAAACGCGTAAAACAATAGTTCAAGACAAAGCAATACTAAAAAAAATCGAGATTCAACCCCACTGTTAAGTAGCAAGTGTTTTTTTCAAAATTAGTATTTACCGTATTGTTGGTGTGTCAATAGCACTGCATATAGATAATATAACAGTAAGATCACGCCTGATGATTTTTTGGCACTTTATTCTTGGCGTGTACAGACAGCTCCTCCCATTTACTCTGACATTAGCGGGTCAGTATGTATTTGTCAGTCACTGAAAAATGGTGCGAATTTGTACTATTCATAATTGCGAAAACAGAAAGAAACTTGGTGAGCCGGATGTTTTTTGCGAACACGTGCACATTACAAAGTAAAATTTCATAATCAGGATATCGAGAAACATACCTATCAAGGAAAGTAAACTAGCAAGTAATTATTTTAGTTTTAGTAGTTTAAATATTTGATTAACTCTTTTTTGAACAAAGGGGCAAAATTTTTTAAATTTGTGTTTGATTATCTCCTTAACGAGCTCCTCGATACTACAGACAATAAAAATCAAACCAATATCAATAAACATATGTGAAAAAAGGAAGTGACTATATTTAATTTAGCTGCAAGTCTGCATTCATGCCCACCACGTAATTTTCCTTTGAGAAAAAATTGATAAAACTTTGGAACTGAAATATCAAAGCGAAGCGCCAAATTTCATCAAGTATTGTCCAAGAAAACTTATTTTTAACTGGATTATCGTTGTAAATTCATTCTTTGTTTTTCTTTCCATTCCTAAACCAATGTTACATTTACATTAGTCCAAGGCCAGAACAAAATTTGCACTTTACTGAAAAAATATAAATGTTTTTACTTTTATAACTTAAATAAATCAAATAATATTAACATTTTGATTACTAAATATCAGTATATCTATATTAAACTGACAATGCACATTCATTTGGATTTTTCAAGTAAAGTGCAAATTTTGTTCTGGCCTTGGCAAGGCATAGGGGTTTTGTGACCAACTTATGTTTTTTGCTCGCTTTGTGTTTGGCGCGGTTAATTATTGTAATTTCTGTTCGTTTTCGGTTTCATTTATTTATCGATGGTGATTTGCGGTAGTTTCACGCTTGGTAGATTATTTTATTTTATTTTTGCTTATTTTTTGTTTAATGGAGTTCTTTACTTTTCTTTGAAAAACTCATTTTGTGGAAAATGTTTTTTAAATTAATTTCTGTTCGTTTTATATGAACATAGTCTTTTCAGAGAAAAAGAAAACAATACTTTAAATCTTTTCGTTTTTTAAGACTTTATAGTTTGGCCTGCTATTTGTATGCTGGAAAAAAATTTCAGCAATTTTTGAACAGCATACACCCTTTTAAAAATCTGGACACAAATAGTACTGTTTACTTAGTTTCAAATCTCCTCTGATTAACCTGAAATGGAAAATTTGATACCATTCGCAAAAAATTTACTTTCTTTGATAGCTTGGATACCCTTACGCTATTTTGATTTGGTTATATTTTAAGAGCAGAAATGGGAGGGTTGGCGTGGCAGGGTGGGCGTAGGAGGCTGGGAGTGGAAGGGGGATTAGTTGCCCTCAAATCACTTTCGACTATTAAAAAGTGCATCAGCCCTTTCTATTTTCAATCGAATGAGCCCTTTTCGAAGTTCCCAGGACAATTCCTTCGATACGAGGTGCCCTGGTCTAAACAACAACAACAACAAAAAATAATATATTATACCCACTTCGATCTTTACTATAAAAATGTCAAGCCTTCCAATCACTTTCGACTATTAAAAAGGGCACTGAGCCTTTCGATTTCCAATCGAATTTGCCCTTTTTAAACGACAACGCTTTCTATGAACACCTTATATTCCCACAGGGCATAAATTACAACCCTTACCCTAAGGTCTGTTAGTGGGGTTGTTATCCTCTAAGACCAAATTTCCTGAACTTTCAACTACGTTAAACAACATGGCTCTCTCAAACTTTTGATTGGATGGGTTTGGGGAAATGGTGGGTGTGAGAAGGGTGTTAGTCGCCTTCCAATCACTTTTGACTATTAAAAAGGGCACAAGCCACTCCAATTTCCCATTGAATGAGCGCAATTCGAAGTTTCTACGACAACTTCTTCGATACGAAGTGCCCTGCTCTAAAGGAAACAATTGATAAATAATATATTTTGCCAATATCGTTCTTATATCCCCCCAAGACATAACTTAAAACCCTTGCCCTGAGGATTGTGGGGGAGTGTCCTCCTCTTTACTTAGTCCCCGTTTCTTGTATCGTTCTCGTGTATCCCCTTTCTTTACTTAGGAAGCGCGATCGTGCTGCCTATGATTTATACAAAAACTTTCAATATAAAATGTATATGCCCCCAGAGCATAACTTACATACCTTGCACTGAGGGCTCTGAAGGATGTTATCATCTTAAAAGACCTAATTTCGAGAACTTTCTACTACGTTGAACAAAATGGATATCAAAAATTTTATTGGATGTGTTTTGGAAAATGGTGGGTGTGAAAGGGGCGTTAGTCACTGTTCGATCACTTTCAACTATTAAAAACGCACTAGCCGTTTCAATTTCCAATTGAATGAGCCCTTTTGAAGTTTCTACGACAACGCTTTAATAAAAACTTTATATGCCCCAGGGCATAACTTACAACCCTTGCCCTGAGAGCTGTGGGGGGAGGGGTTGTCATCCTTAAAGACCTAATCTCAAAAACTTTTAACTACGTGGAATAAAATGGCTCTCTAAAAATTTTGATTGGATTTGTTTGGGGGAATGATGGACGTGGGAGGGGGGGGGGCTGGTTACCCTTCAATCACTTTCAACTATTAAAAAGGGCACTAGTCCTTTGAATTTTCAATCGAATGAGCCTTTTTAAAGTTTCTACGACAATGCCTTCTTTAAAAACCTTATATGCCCCCAGGGCATAACTTAAAATCCCTGCCCTGAGGTCTGTGGGGGAGTATCCTCCCCAAAAACATATCGTCTATCTGGAAGTCAACTACATTGAACAAAATGGCTATCTCAAAATTTTAATTGGATGTGTTTGGGGAAATGATGGGCGTGGGGGGGGGGGCTAGTTGCCCTCCAATTACTTACGACTATTAAAAAAGGCACTAACCCTTCAAATTTTCAATCGAAAGAGCCTATTTTGAAGTTTCTACGGCAACGCCTTCTATAAAAACCTTATATGCCCCCAGGGCATAACTTAAAAACCCTTGCCCTGAGGGTTGTGGGGGAGTGTCGTCCTCAAAAACATATTTTCTATCTGGATATCAACTATGCTGAACAAAATAAATATCTTAAAATTTTGATTGGATGTGTTTGGAGGAATGATGGGCGGGGGGGGGGCTAGTTGCCCTCCAATCACTTTAGACTAGTAAAAACTCCATTAGAACTCTGAATTTCCAATTTAATGAGTCCCTTTTGAAGTTTCTATGACGACCCCTTCCATATGAAGTGTCCTGCTCTAAAGGAAAAAAATAATATATAGTACATTTTGCCAACATTGTTCTTATATGCCCTCAGAGCTCAGAGCATAACTTAAAACCCTTGCTCCGAGAGTTTTGGGGGAGTGTCCTCCTTAAAAATATATTTTTTGTCTTGAAATCAACTACGCTGAACAAAATGACTATCTCAACATTTTGATTGGATGTGTTTGGGAGAATGATGGGCATGGGGGGGGGGCTAGTTGCCCTTCAATCACTTTCGACTATTAAAAAGGGCACTAGCACTTTGAATTTCCAATCAAATGAGCCTTATTTGAACTTATAATCCTTGCCCTGAGAGTTGTGGGGGAGTGTCCTCTTCAAAAATATATTTTCTATCTTGATACCAACTACGCTGAACAAAATGACTATCTCAAAATTTTTATTGGATGGGCTTGGGAGAATGACGGGCGTGGAGGGGCTAGTTCCCCTCCAATTACTTTCGACTAGTAAAAAGCCCACTAGAACTCTGAATTTCCAATTTAATGAGCCCCTTTTGAAGTTTCTGCGACGACCCCTTCCATATGAAGTGCCCTGCTCTAAAGGAAAAAAATAATATATAGTACATTATGCCAACATCGTTCTTATATGCCCCCAGGGCATAACTTAAAACCCTTGTTCCGAGGGTGGTGGGGGAGTGTCCTCCTTAAAAACATATTTTCTATCTGGAAATCAACTACGCTGAACAAAATTACTATCTCAAAATTTTGATTGGATGTGTTTGGGAGAATGATGGGCATGGGGGGGGGGCTAGTTGCCCTTCAATCACTTTCGACTATTAAAAAGGGCACTAGCCCTTAGGATTTCCAATCGAATGAGCCTTTTTTGAACTTATAATCCTTGCCCTGAGAGTTGAGGGGGATTGTCTTCTTCAAAAATATATTTTCTATCTGGATATCAACTACGCTGAACAAAATGACTCTAGGCCTTTGAATTTTCAATCGAATGATCATTTTTTGAAGTTTCTACGACAACGCATTTTATAGAAACTTTGTATGCCCTCAGGGCATAACTTAAAACCCTTGCCGCGAGAATTGTGGGGGACCTCCTCAAAAATGTAATTTCTATCTGGAAATCAACTACGGTGAGCAACATGGCCATCTCAAATTTTTATTGGATGTGTTTGGGAGAATAATGGGCTTGGGGGGGGGGGTGTTAGTTGCCCTCCAATCACTTTCAACTATTAAAAAGGTCACTAGCCCTTTGAATTTCCAGTCGAATGAGCCTTTTTTGAAGTTTCTGTGACAACATCTTCTATAAAATCTTATATGCCCCCAGGGCATAGCTCTGAGGATTGTGGGGGAGTGTCCTCCTCAAAAACATATTTTCTATCTGGAAATCAACTACGCTGAACAAAATGGCTATCTCAAATTTTTTATTGGATGTGTTTGGGGGAATGATGGGCGTGGAGGGGGGGGGCTAGTTGCCCTCCAATCACTTTCGACTATTAAAAAGCGCACTAGCTCTTTTAATTTCCAATCGAATGAGTCTGTTTTGAAGTTTCTACGACAACGCCTTCTATAAAACCTTATATGTCCCCAGGGCATAACTTAAAACCCTTGCCCTGAGGGTTGTGGGGGATTGTCCTCCTCAAAAACACATTTTCTATCTGGAAATCAAGTACGCTAAACAAAATAGCTATCCCAAAATTTTGATTGGATGTGTTTTGGGGAATGCTTGGCGTCAGGGGGAGAGCTAGTTGCCCTCCAATCACTTTTGACTATTAAAAAGGACGCTAGAACTCTTGATTTCTAATCGAACGAGCCCCTTTTGAAATCTCTACGACGACCCCTTCTATATCAAGTGCCCTGCTTTAAATAAAAAAAAAATAAACTGTACATTGTGTCAACATTGATCTTATAAGTCCTCAGGGAATAACTTAAAACCCTTGCCCCAAGGGTTGTGGGGGAGTGTCCTCCTCAAAAAGATATTTTCTATTTGGAAATCAACTACGCTGAACAAAATGGCTATCTCAAAATTGTGACTTGATGTGTTTTGGGGAATGCCGGGCGTGGGGGGGCTAGTTGCCCTCCAATCACTTTCGACTATTAAAAAGGGCACTAGCCACTCCAATTTCCAATCGAATGAGTCCTGTTCGAAGTTTCTACGACAACTCCTTCGATATGAAGTGCCGGGGTATGGAGAAAAAACCAAAAACACATTGTGCCAAAATCGTTCTTTACTTAGGCAGCACTATTCAACCAATGAAAATTGGTGGTATTACCCAAAGATTTTACTACGCAGGATAAAACCACCATAAAAAATGTGGTGGTTGAAAAACCAACTGAAAAATTCTACGGAAAATGCAGAGGAATGAATAAAATGGCAGAGAATTTAAAATGGGATATTGCTGAAGAAAATCTTGAAAAAATAAGATTTTTACACAAAAACTTTAACCAATTAATTTTTCATGAAAATCATTAAGCTATGGATGTGAATTTTTTTTCCGACTTGGCTTGGATTCTTACGATCTGTTTGTGACTTCTCATATTTAGTAATATTACTTAAATTTGCGTGATTAACTACCTTTGTTGGTATAAGGTTAAATATAAACGTAGCTATGAGTTTAGCAATCTGTTTGGAGGATACTCTTTTCAAAGGATACTCTTTTCGACTAACTTTGCATCAGTGAAAGTTGAAGCTACCACCGATGTTCCTCCACCCATCCACCTCAAGACAGTGTGTAATGCTAATTTGCAGTGGGGGAACATTGTATCCTCCTCTACACCCTTGTTGGGGGCTGCAAACCAGAAGAACTTCGATAGTATCGCAGTTCACTGATCAGTGGCAGATCTATCAGAAGATGTAGTAGCTGTAACCTGCCTAAGATTTCTTCGGACTCAAGATTATACTGCCTTTGCATTTCAGCTAAATCATGTAAACAAAAGAGTAGCCTACTATCTCTCATGCCCAAAGATAAAAGATAGATAGATAGATAATAGATAGATAGAAACATAGATAACGTCCAGAATGATAATCAACAAGACTAAATTAGGCCCAATCCCGTCAAAAGAAAATTTGAAAGTCAGCTTGTTTTAATAAAGCCCACCTACCCTACCTACTAGCGTGCTTAAGTTACTTTTTCTTACTTCAAAATTGCAGGGTAACAGTGCTTCCGGACTATGTAATTGGTGGAAAAATCAGACGGAAAACAAGAAAACGAAAAACAAGTTAAGACTTGCCATTTAAAATAATTATTTGAAAAAATTTATCGGTTATCTATCTTTCAAATCTGTGTTTTCTGAGCTAAAATCTGTAAAAAACAAATTTTAGAGCCTTAGCTAGACAATTCACGTTTTTTCTGTTCTTAAACTCAATAAAACAGGATTTTTATTTGTCTATAATTGTCTCCTTTTCTAGACTTTTTCCAGAAAAACGGTCCATACTACAGCTTTCCATCCCATTTATATGTTGAAAATCTGAAAACGGAAGAACAGGATGAAAGTATGAAACTAATCTCCCGGTTTTTCGTCCAAATTTTCTTGAAAGCGGATAGTCTTGATGCATTGTAAGCTTACTTGCAATGCAAAGATAACAATCAGTGTCATTAATTCAATTTGGTTAATCAGTGTTATTCTTACTAAAGTTCGTGAGTCAAAAATATAATCGAATAAGAGTTTCAATAGGGACAAGTGCTTTATTAGACAGTGAAAAACAAATACAAAAGTTCCGAAGATTTCGAAGACACAGTGGGTCTCCATCATCAGCAGAAATTCTAAAGTATTATAATTAACACAAACTACATTTATACAGAAAAAAAAAATAATAACTTCCAGTTTTTTTCCGGTTTTAATTTTTTTTAACTGAGTTTATTCAAAGTTTTGAGTTCCTTAATCTTGCTTTAATTTATGTTGAATTCTTAATACAGTTGGCATAATCTTCTTGTTCCAATTGTAAACAGAATGTTGCTGAATATATAGTCATAAAATTTCAACGTGAAAAATGTAAGACAAAAGAATAAAATACTTAACTAAAAATAAATTTTCTGAAACTTAAGTTACAAAAACTGTTCCATTAGAATTTCTGTAGTGTAGGCTGCAGAAGCCATACGAATAGAACCAAAGATGCCCAGAAAGAAGCAATTTTTATGTATCCTAACTCCACTGGAGGGTATCTATGCAAATTTACTATTCAAATAAATGAATAGCATACAGTAAAAAAGGTAAATAATTTCTGAGACTACACTGGCGAATCATGATAAAACGAAAAAAATAGTTGAAAAGAGAAGAACGAGGATTATACAAGCCAGTGACAAATATGGACTACAATGCAAATATTTGGAACAAGACCTCCGCTTGACCGTCCTCAGTACACGATAATAAAATAAAAATTACTAATAAAAATCCAAGGATACTATTAAAAATTTCAAACCTTAAAACAAAGCACAACTAAAATTAGTCCCAATAGAGGAAAACAAATTAAACAATATCTTGGGTTGTAGCCGATTATAGCAAAAATATTTACGCGTTTTCAGAATCTTACAAAGGTCAGTGAAAATTGACCAGAAGGTTGTTTTAAATGGTTATCGATTCTTGTTGCCGATCAAACTTACGTGCCGACTAGCGTCACTAATAGATCATAGGTCAACCGTATCGAAACAATTACAGCAATATGTTATAATGAAGATAAGTACTCATGCTGGAGTAGAGTGCTAACTTAAACTTCTATGGATGCCCTAGGAAAACAATTCTATGGAAGCTATACACCTTTTCAAAGAGAGTGAGTATCCTCTTACATGGCCTTAAACTTCTATGGATGCCCTAGGAAAACAATTCTATGGAAGCTATACACCTTTTCAAAGAGAGTGAGTATCCTCTCACATGGCCTTACACTTCTATGGATGCCCTAGGAAAACATTTCTATGGAAGCTATACACCTTTTCAAAGAGAGTGAGTATCCTCTCACATGGCCTTACACTTCTATGGATGCCCTAGGAACACATTTCTATGGATGCTCTACACTTTTTCAAAGAGAGTGAGTATAGTACCTTGCCATGCTATTTGCGTACGCCCCTATGAATTAAGTTGGCAAGGTATAATGTGGTCAAACATGTTTTGAGAGTATGGTCGTAATCATATAACTTAAGCAGACTGTTTTTTTTTTTATTGATAAGAATTGCACATGGTTGTATCATTTGACGTTTTTTTGGCAATTGGCATTTTTGTCTGAAAACAGGTACCATTCGTTGCGGTCATAGCTCTAGAAAAAAAGAAAGGGCTTAGCATTTGCAAATTTGATCCTATTAAGGTGGAAAAAAAGGGTTTAGCATTTGCGAATACTTCAGGGCCGACTTTTTAGCGAAAAACCCGTGTGATTGACTTGAAATAAAAAATTTTAACAAGAAATGGCTGAAAAGTGTTTTAGGGGAGATGGGATGATTGTGTACTGTTTAATACACAAGTGATGTTTGGACAGTGTTGTCAATTTAAAATAGTTTAACGTTATACTATACAAAGAAGTTGATACTAAGAGGGGTGTAGATGACAAGAAAAGAATTGTAATAACGGATAGCTTTACTTCTTCGATGGGTTCCGTATAATACATAAGTGGTGGGGTGATGGCAGAAGGATCTCTTAGAGTACTTATAGTGCTGTACTGTGGGCCGATTTGCTAGCAAAAAACCCGTGGGATTGACTTGAAATAAAAAATTTTAACAAGAAATGGTTGAAAAGTGTTTTGGGGGAGATGGGATGATTGTGTACTGTATAATACACAAGTGATGTTTGGACAGTGTTGTCAATTTAAAATAGTTTAACGTTATACTATACGAAGAAGTTGATACTAAGAAGGGTGTAGATGACAAGAAAAGAATTGTAATAACGGATAGCTTTACTTCTTCGATGGGTTCCGTATAATACATAAGTGGTGGGGTGATGGCAGAAGGATCTCTTAGAGTACTTATAGTGCTGTACTGTGGGCCGACTTGCTAGCAAAAAACCCGTGGGATTGACTTGAAATAAAAAATTTTAACAAGAAATGGTTGAAAAGTGTTTTGGGGGAGATGGGATGATTGTGTACTGTATAATACACAAGTGATGTTTGGACAGTGTTGTCAATTTAAAATAGTTTAACGTTATACTATACGAAAAAGTTGATACTAAGAGGGGTGTAGATGACAAGAAAAGAATTGTAATAACGGATAGCTTTACTTCTTCGATGGGTTCCGTATAATACATGAGTGGTGGGGTGATGGCAGAAGGATCTCTTAGAGTACTAATAGTGCTGTACTGTTGGCCGACTTTCTAGCAAAAAACCCGTGTGATTGAGTTGAAATAAAAATTTTTAGTCTCTTTAGGCTGTTTGAGTCTTTTTGATCTGTTTATGTCTCTTTGGGCTGTTTGAGTCTTTTTGGTCTGTGTTTGTCTCTTTGGGGTGTTTGTGTCTCTTTGGGCTGTTTGTGTTTCTTTGGGCTATGTGTGTCTCTTTGGGCTGTTTGAGTCATTTTGGTCTGCTTATTTTTTAATTTAAGGGGGCAGCTCACTTCATATAAGGGATAATTTCCATTCGTCTTAGTTTTTAACGATGCTCCTTATATCTAGTTGAAAATGCTTACTTTTTAATTTAATTGGGATGAAAAGTCAAAGTCTAACATAAAGAACAAGGTATTTCGGAGGGGGCAGCTCAATTCATATACGGGATAATTTCCATTCGTCTTAGTTTTTAACGATGCTCCTTATTTCTAGTTGAAAATGCTTATTTTTTAATTTAATTGGGATGAAAAGTCAAAGTCTAACATAAAGGACAAGGTATTTCGGAGGGGGTAGCTCACTTCATATACGGGATAATTTCCATTCGTCTTAGTTTTTAACGATGCTCCTTATTTCTTGTTGAAAATGCTTATTTTTTAATTTAATTGGGATGAAAAGTCAAAGTCTAACATAAAGAACAAGGCATTTAAAGTTTCAGATTTGAACCAGAGAATTGTATTTTCCATAGTTTTCTTACAAAAAACTAGAGTTTACGGCCAAAAACCCTTATTAGCTCAGATTTTATAGAAATAGTTTTATTTTTCGATCCGAAAATAGACTAAAGTTTCAGATTTTAACCAGAGAATTGTGTTTTCCATAATTTTCTTGTATTTTCCATAATTTTCTTACAAAAAACTAGAGTTTATGGCCAAAAACCCTTATTAGCTCAGATTTTATAGAAATAGTTTTATTTTTCGATCCGAAAATAGACTAAAGTTTCAGATTTGAACCAGAGAATTGTATTTTCCATAATTTTCTTACAAAAAACTAGAGTTTCCGGCCAAAAACCCTTAGTAGCTCAGATTTTATAGAAATAGTTGTATTTTTCGATCCGAAAATAGACTAAAGTTTCAGATTTGAACCAGAGAATTGTATTTTCCATAGTTTTCTTACAAAAAACTAGAGTTTACGGCCAAAAACCCTTATTAGCTCAGATTTTATAGAAATAGTTTTATTTTTCGATCCGAAAATAGACTAAAGTTTCAGATTTGAACCAGAGAATTGTATTTTCCATAATTTTCTTACAAAAACTAGAGTTTACGGCCAAAAACCCTTATTAGCTCAGATTTTATAGAAATAGTTTTATTTTTCGATCCGAAAATAGACTAAAGTTTCAGATTTGAACCAGAGAATTGTATTTTCCATAATTTTCTTACAAGAAACTAGAGTTTACGGCCAAAAACCCTTATTAGCTCAGATTTTATAGAAATAGTTTTATTTTTCGATCCGAAAATAGACTAAAGTTTCAGATTTGAACCAGAGAATTATATTTTCCATAATTTTCTTACATCTTTGGAAATCATTAACGATAACAAACATGTTTTCGACCAGATGAGTTTTTGAAATCACATTCAGCATGGCGTGCGCTATTTTTTTTATCATGAACCCTTTAGAGACCAATTTGATCAAATTGGAGAAAGTTCAAATAGAATCGTTACTGATATTGATATTATTGCGTAAACTACAAACTGACAAAAAATATCCAGAACTTTTTTTCTTATAGCCTTGACTTTGAAGACATTTCTTCATCTTAATTGGGCTTAGAAATATCATGCAAAATAAACTAGCCAAACCGTCGTTGCTTTGTCGAATTTTGAGCAAACAAAAGGATTGTAACACCTGATTGGCTCGTTTTTATGCAATTTCAAGCCAGTGAAAAGAACGAAACGTCTTTGAGTCACATTTTTTTTTGAAAAGTAAATTCGATGTTTCTCTATGATTCAATCCCAACGTCCCCCTGCTCTGAGTGTTGGAAATGATTTCACGACATTATTTTAGTTTTTTTTCTTGCCCCAAACTATTTTTTTTTATCATGAACCCTTTAGAGATCAATTTGATCAACTTGGAGAAAGTTCAAATAGAATCGTTACTGATATTGATATTAGTGCGTAAACTACAAACTGACAAAAATATCCAGAACTTTTTTTCTTATAGCCTTGACTTTGAAGACATTTCTTCATCTTAATTGGCTTTAGAAATATCATGCAAAATAAACTAGCCAAACCGTCGTTGCTTTGTCGAATTTTTAGCAAACAAATGGATTGTAACACCTGATTGGCTCGTTAAATAATTTCAAAGTATCAAGTCACATGATAGTTGTGCTATTGTAGAAAATAATTTCAAAGTACCAAGTCACATGATAGTTACGCTATTGTAGAATATAATTTCAAAGTACCAAGTCACATGATAGTTACGCTATTGTAGAAAATAATTTCAAAGTAGCAAGTCACATGATAGTTACGCTATTATAGAAAATAATTTCAAAGTACCAAGTCACATGATAGTTACGCTACTGTAGAAAATAATTTCAAAGTACCAAGTCACATGATAGTTACGCTATTGTAGAAAATAATTTCAAAGTACCAAGTCACATGATAGTTATGCTATTGTAGAAAATAATTTCAAAGTACCAATTCACATGATAGTTACGCTATTGTAGAAAATAATTTCAAAGTACCAAGTCACATGATAGTTACGCTATTGTAGAAAATAATTTCAAAGTACCATGTCACATGATAGTTACGCTATTGTAGAAAATAATTTCAAAGTACCAAGTCACATGATAGTTACGCTATTATAGAAAATAATTTCAAAATACCAAGTCACATGATAGTTACGCTATTGTAGAAAATAATTTCAATGTACCTAGTTACATGATAGTAACGTTATTGTAGAAAATAATTTCAAAGTACCCAGTCACATGATAGTTACGCTATTGTAGAAAATAATTTCAAAGTACCAAGTCACATGATAGTTACGCTATTGTAGAAAATAATTTCAAAGTACCAAGTCACATGATAGTTACGCTTTTGTAGAAAATAATTTCAAAGTACCAAGTCACATGATAGTAACGCTATTGTAGAAAATAATTTCAAAGTACCAAGTCACATGATAGTTACGCTATTGTAGAAATGTAATAAACTCTTTATTGTTTTCTCCTATTGGATACACAATACGGAAATTTCATTCAAGAAATTATGAAGAAATTTTAAATAGGTAACAAACTCTTTCTTGAAGTCACCTCTTGTGTACATAAAGCAGAAATTTCATTCAAGAAATTATGAAAAAATTGTAAGTAAGTAACAATGTGTCTCTGTGTCTGCCAGGCAGAGCAATTTCCTCAACAATTCCACTATTTAATGCCCCCTCCAGCTCACCGCAGCAGCCCTCCCGCGGCGTTCCCCACCCCCGATGTTTGCTAGAATTCTTTAAGAACTCTACCGCCGAATTCTTTAAGAATTCTTTAAGAATTCGGAAGAATTCTTTGAGAATTCTTCCGACGCCGGAGGGGGGCATTAAATAGTGGAATTTACCATTTTTTAGGAGTCAATCAGAGAAATCGGTAGTGTTCGCCCCCTAGTCAATACCTCGCTCTTTATGCTAAAGTGTTTTTAGTACTTTCAAAAGAGCTATTTATTCTAATTAAACGGTTTTTGTGATTCAGGGGTTATTCTTAAAGAATTCTAGCAAACATCGGGGGCGAGGAACGCCACGGGGGGGCTGCTGCGGTAGGGTGGAGGGGGGCATTAAATAGTGGAATTTGTGAGGAAATTACTCTGCCTTGCAGACACAGAGACACATTGTTACTTACTTACAATTTTTTTTATAATTTCTTGAATGAAATTTCTGCTTTATGTATACAAAAGGAGACTTCAAGAAAGAGTTTGTTACCTATTTACAATTTCTTCATAATTTCTTGAATGAAATTTCCGTATTGTGTATCCAATAGGTGAAAACAATAAAGAGTTTATTACATTTCTACAATAGCATAACTATCATGTGACTTGGTACTTTGAAATTATTTTCTACAATAGCGTAACTATCATGTGACTTGGTAATTTGAAATTATTTTCTACAATAGCGTAACTATCATGTGACTTGGTACTTTGAAATTATTTTCTACAAAAGCGTAACTATCATGTGACTTGGTACTTTGAAATTATTTTCTACAATAGCGTAACTATCATGTGACTTGGTACTTTGAAATTATTTTCTACAATAGCGTAACTATCATGTGACTTGGTACTTTGAAATTATTTTCTACAATAACGTAACTATCATGTGACGAGGTACTTTGAAATTATTTTCTACAATAGCGTAACTATCATGTGACTTGGTACTTTGAAATTATTTTCTACAATAGCGTAACGATCATGTGTCTTGGTACTTTGAAATTATTTTCTATAATAGCGTAACTATCATGTGACTTGGTACTTTGAAATTATTTTCTACAATAGCGTAACTATCATGTGACATGGTACTTTGAAATTATTTTCTACAATAGCGTAACTATCATGTGACTTGGTGCTTTGAAATTATTTTCTACAATAGCGTAACTATCATGTGACTTGGTACTTTGAAATTATTTTCTACAATAGCATAACTATCATGTGACTTGGTACTTTGAAATTATTTTCTACAATAGTGTAACTATCATGTGACTTGGTACTTTGAAATTATTTTCTACAATAGCGTAACTATCATGTGACTTGGTACTTTGAAATAATTTTCTACAATAGCGTAACTATCATGTGACTTGGTATTTTGAAATTATTTTCTACAATAGCGTAACTATCATGTGACTTGGTACTTTGAAATTATTTTCTATAATAGCGTAACTATCATGTGACTTGGTACTTCGAAATTATTTTCTACAATAGCGTAACTATCATGTGACATGGTACTTTGAAATTATTTTCTACAATAGTGTAACTATCATGTGACTTGGTACTTTGAAATTATTTTCTACAATAGCGTAACTATCATGTGACTTGGTACTTTGAAATTATTTTCTACAATAGCGTAACTATCATGTGACTTGGTACTTTGAAATTATTTTCTATAATAGCGTAACTATCATGTAACTTGGTACTTTGAAATTATTTTCTATAATAACGTAACTATCATGTGACTTGGTACTTTGAAATTATTTTCTACAATAGCGTAACTATCATGTGACTTGATACTTTGAAATTATTTAACGAGCCAATCAGGTGTTACAATCTTTTTGTTTGCTCAAAATTCGACAAGGCAACGACGGTTTGGCTAGTTTATTTTGCATGATATTTTTAAAGCCAATTAAGATGAAGAAATGTCTTCAAAGTCAAGGCTATAAGATAAAAAGTTCTGGATATTTTTGTCAGTTTGTAGTTTACGCACTAATATCAATATCAGTAACGATTCTATTTGAACTTTCTCCAAGTTGATCAAATTGATCTCTAAAGGGTTCATGATAAAAAAAATAGTTTGGGGCAAGAAAAAAAAACTAAAATAATGTTGTGAAATCATTTTCAACACTCAGAGCAGGGGGACGTTGGGATTGAATCATAGAGAAACATCGAAATTACTTCTTTTTTTTATAAATGTGACTCAAAGACGTTTCGTTCTTTTCACTGGCTTGAAATTGCATATAAACGAGCCAATCAGGTGTTACAATCCTTTTGTTTCCTCAAAATTCGACAAAGCAACGATGGTTTGGCTAGTTTATTTTGCATGATATTTCTAAAGCCAATTAAGATGAAGAAATGTCTTCAAAGTCAAGGCTATAAGAAAAAAAGTTCTGGATATTTTTTGTCAGTTTGTAGTTAAGCACTAATATCAATATCAGTAACGATTCTATTTGAACTTTCTCCAAGTTGATCAAATTGGTCTCTAATGGGTTCATGATAAAAAAAAATAGCGCACGCCATGCTGAATGTGCTTTCAAAAACCCATCTGGTCGAAAACATGTTTGTTATCGTTAATGATTTCCAAAGATGTAAGAAAAATATGGAAAATACAATTCTCTGGTTCAAATCTGAAACTTTAGTCTATTTTCGGATTGAAAAATAAAACTATTTCTATAAAATCTGAGCTACTAAGGGTTTTTGGCCGTAAACTCTAGTTTTTTGTAAGAAAATTATGGAAAATACAATTCTCTGGTTCAAATCTGAAACTTTAGTCTATTTTCGGATCGAAAAATAAAACTATTTCTATAAAATCTGAGCTTATAAGGGTTTTTGGCCGTAAACTCTAGTTTTTTGTAAGAAAATTAAGGAAAATACAATTCTCTGGTTCAAATCTGAAACTTTAGTCTGTTTTTGGATCGAAAAATAAAACTATTTCTATAAAACCTGAGCTACTAAGGGTTTTTGGCAGTAAACTCTAGTTTCTTGTAAGAAAATTAAGGAAAATACAATTCTCTGGTTCAAATCTGAAACTTTAGTCTATTTTCGGATCGAAAAATAAAACTATTTCTATAAAATCTGAGCTTATAAGGGTTTTTGGCCGTAAACTCTAGTTTTTTGTAAGAAAATTATGGAAAATACAATTCTCTGGTTCAAATCTGAAACTTTAGTCTATTTTCGGATCAAAAAATAAAACTATTTCTACAATATCTGAGCTAATAAGGGTTTTTGGCCGTAAACTCTAGTTTTTTGTAAGAAAATTATGGAAAATACAAGAAAATTATGGAAAATATAATTCTCTGGTTCAAATCTGAAACTTTAGTCTATTTTTGGATCGAAAAATAAAACTATTTCTATAAAATCTGAGCTAATAAGGGTTTTTGGCCGTAAACTCTAGTTTTTTTGTAAGAAAATTATGGAAAATACAATTCTCTGGTTCAAATCTGAAATTTTAAATGCCTTATTCTTTATGTTAGACTTTGACTTTTCATCCCAATTAAATTAAAAAATAAGCATTTTCAACTAGAAATAAGGAGCATCGTTAAAAACCAAGACGAATGGAAATTATCCCGTATATGAAGTGAGCTACCCCCTCCGAAATACCTTGTTCTTTATGTTAAACTTTGACTTTTCATCCCAATTAAATTAAAAAATAAGCATGTTCAACTAGAAATAAGGAGTATCGTTAAAAACTAAGACGAATGGAAATTATCCCGTATATGAATTGAGCTACCCCCTCCGAAATACCTTTTTCTTTATGTTAGACTTTGACTTTTCATCCCAATTAAATTAAAAAATAAGCATTTTCAACTAGAAATAAGGAGCATCGTTAAAAACTAAGACGAATGGAAATTATCCCGTATATGAAGTGAGCTGCCCCCTTAAATTAAAAAACAAGCAGACCAAAATGACTCAAACAGCCCAAAGAGACACACATGGCCCAAAGAAACACAAACAGCCCAAAGAGACACAAACACCCCAAAGAGACAAAAACAGACCAAAAAGACTCAAACAGCCCAAAGAGACATAAACAGATCAAAAAGACTCAAACACCCCAAAGAGACACACAGCCCAAAGAGACACACACAACCCAAAGAGACAAACACAGACCAAAAAAAAACAAACTCAAACAGCCTAAAGAGACTAAAAATTTTTATTTCAACTCAATCACACGGGTTTTTCGCTAGCAAGTCGGCCCACAGTACAACACTATAAGTACTCTAAGAGATCCCTCTGCCATCACCCCACCACTTATGTATTATACGGAACCCATCGAAGAAGTAAAGCTACCCGTTATTACAATTCTTTTCTTGTCATCTACACCCCTCTTAGTATCAACTTCTTCGTATAGTATAACGTTAAACTATTTTAAATTGACAACACTGTCCAAACATCACTTGTGTAATATACAGTACACAATCATCCCATCTCCCCCAAAACACTTTTCAACCATTTCTTGTTAAAATTTTTTATTTCAAGTCAATCACAAGGGTTTTTCGCTAGAAAGTCGGCCCACAGTACAGTACTATAAGTACTCTAAGAGATCCTTCTGCCATCACCCTACCACTTATGTATTATACGGAACCCATCGAAGAAGTAAAGCTATCCGTTATTACAATTCTTTTCTTGTCATCTACACCCCTCTTAGTATCAACTTCTTCGTATAGTATAACGTTAAACTATTTTAAATTGACAACACTGTCCAAACATCAATTGTGTATTATACAGTACAAAATCATCCCATCTCCCCCAAAACACTTTTCAACCATTTCTTGTTAAAATTTTTTATTTCAAGTCAATCACACGGGTTTTTCGCTAGCAAGTCGGCCCACAGTACAGCACTATAAGTATTCTAAGAGATTCTTCTGCCATCACCCCACCACTTATGTATTATACGGAACCCATCGAAGAAGTAAAGCTATCCGTTATTACAATTCTTTTCTTGTCATCTACACCCTTCTTAGTATCAAATTCTTCGTATAGTATAACGTTAAACTATTTTAAATTGACAACACTGTCCAAACATCACTTGTGTATTATACAGTACACAATCATCCCATCTCCCCCAAAACACTTTTCAACCATTTCTTGTTAAAATTTTTTATTTCAAGTCAATCACACGGGTTTTTCGCTAGCAAGTCGGCCCACAGTACAGCACTATAAGTACTCTAAGAGATCCTTCTGCCATCACCCCACCACTTATGTATTATACGGAACCCATCGAAGAAGTAAAGCTATTCGTTATTACAATTCTTTTCTTGTCATCTACACCCCTCTTAGTATCAACTTCTTCGTATAGTATAACATTAAACTATTTTAAATTGACAACACTGTCCAAACATCACTTGTGTATTATACAGTACACAATCATCGCATCTCCCCCAAAACACTTTTCAACCATTTCTTGTTAAAATCTTTTATTTCAAGTCAATCACACGGGTTTTTCGCTAGCAAGTCGGCCCACAGTACAGCACTATAAGTACTCTAAGAGATCCTTCTGCCATCACCCCACCACTTATGTATTATACGGAACCCATAAAAGAAGTAAAGCTATCCGATATTACAATTCTTTTCTTGTCATCTACACCCCTCTTAGTATCAACTTCTTCGTATAGTATAACGTTAAACTATTTTAAATTGACAACACTGTCCAAACATCACTTGTGTATTATACAGTACACAATCATCCCATCTCCCCCAAAACACTTTTCAGCCATTTCTTGTTAAAAATTTTTATTTCAAGTCAATCACACGGGTTTTTCGCTAGCAAGTCGGCCCTGAAGTATTCGCAAATGCTAAACCCTTTTTTTCCACCTTAATAGGATCAAATTTGCAAATGCTAAACCCTTTCTTTTTTTCTAGAGCTATAATCGCAACGAATGGTACCTGTTATCAGACAAAAATGCCAATTGCCAAAAAAAAACGTCAAATGATACAGCCATGTGCAATTCTTATCAATAACAAAAAAAACAGTCTGCTTAAGTTATATAATTACGACCACACTCTCAAAACATGTTTGACCACATTAAACCTTGCCAACTTAATTCCTAGGGGCGTACGCAAATAGCATGGCGAGGTACTATGCTCACTCTCTTTGAAAAAGTGCAGAGCATCCATAGAAATGTGTTCCTAGGGCATCCATAGAAGTGTAAGGCTATGTGAGAGGATACTCACTCTCTTTGAAATGGTTTATAGCTTCCATAGAAATGTTTTCCTAGGGCATCCATAGAAGTTTAAGGCCATGTGAGAGGATACTCACTCTCTTTGAAAAGGTGTAGAGCAACCATAGAAATGTTTTCCTAGGGCATCCACAGAAGTATAAGCTAGCACTCTACTTGCTGGTTAGCCTGGGATAGAATACAAATTTCAAAGAAATTTTTTACCGTTCTAAGAAATATAGTAATTTTTCTCTTCCAAGCACCATAGATTTAATCCTGTCCGAGTAAGGCATTGGCAAAACTATTTTAGCTGCAAAAGCTGCTTAAAAATCATGCACTCAGTTTTAGAATATCTTATAAGTATATTACGGGAAAAGTTTTATTTTCAGGGGGTAATGTTCCACAAAGAGGGATGGGGATATTTTCAGGCCTTTTTTGCAAAACTACCGAAATTAAATTTTAGAACCCATTTTTTTTCAAATGAAAGTTAGGACCAGCATTAAAACTTTAAATTAAAAAGAAATATTCCACATATAAGAGAGGTTACCCATCCGTCTGCCCCTCAATCTTTAGACTAAAGCATTTTAATGCATCGCAAACGACTGTTATTCCAATTTAGCAGCCTTTTTTATTTTCTTTTTTTTGTCAATATGAAGATCTCGGAGGCGTGCTTGTTTTGTTCCCATGAGGTAATCATATCGAACCAATGGTCCTAAAATATCCAGAGAGGAGTCATTCAAACGGAAATTAAAAGTTCTAATGCGGTTTGTAAGTAACAAAACAACTCTGTTCAGCATAGTTGAAAAGTCCAAGCATTTTGGGCTTGGACTTGAAGTCCAAGCATCTGAACGTCCATTGTAAACATGGTAATATGGCTACTGGCTGGGCCTTGTCAGTTGTTTACAAATATTTGCTTATAAAAAGTTTACAGATTTTTTTTTGAAGGGGAGGATATAGAGGGAGGAAGGAGAGGCAGATACTTTAAAAGTGTGGTCGGTGTTTATTGTCTTTTAAATTATCCTCAGCATATTTTCATTTGAAAACAGACTTTAACCTCTAATCATCTTTCCGATCACTTCAGAGATCCTCCTTTCCATGGAACTTTTTTCAAGGAAATCAAATCACGCCAAAAATTTCCCATGGACAATTCCCCCGGAACATCTCCACGTGCAAAATAAGGCTAGCAAAGAGAATGTAAAACAAATAAATATATTTTCAAATGTCAAATCCCCTTAGTGTAAAATTTCTCCTGGAAATTCCCCTCTCCAGGAATAAAATCTACAAATAAACCATTGGAAGCATAAATCTCTTCCCGAAAAATGAGTATACTTCCCAATAACAAATACTGCCCATAAACAATGGACAAATTTTATAATTTAAAGAACTATACCCAGGGGCTTCGGATGGTTGTGTTATCTTCAAAGGCATAGTTTTGGAACATTTCAGCCTTGCTGAACAAAATGGTTATCTAAAGATTTTTATTAAAGTATTTTGGGGGAAATGGGATTTGGGATGCTGGCTAGTTGCCCTCCAATCTTTTTGGTCACTTAAAAAGGGCAATAGAACTTTTAATTAATGTTCAAATGAGCTACACAAGTTACACAAAGTTTGTGTTATAAAAATGAAAAGTTCAGAATTAGATCTACAGCCCACACAAGTCCCAATGAAATTTTTTTGAGCCTCATAAAAAGGCAAAATCCTAATTTTTAATGTTATAAATCAGTTTAACAACCAGTATAAATAGAGCAGTTTATATAATAGACCTACGATTAAAGTGATTATACCACTTGATACCATTTTTTAGGCTTTTCCTGAATATAAGAACCGCTTTCTTTGCAAATTTGATTTTAAGTCCTTTTAGGACCCCTGAAAATAATAATTTCTTGCCATAATTTTTGAACTAAAAAATGGGTGAAAACATTGGGTATAAAAAACTGTCTTAAATTAGAAAAAAGAATCCCAATGTGGCTTATAATCCTACTAAAATCATCTGAGTTGTGTTATCTAAACCTAGAAGAAAAGCTGACTCAAAACAAAATTAAGGAAAATATCAATTTTTCAGTGATTAAGACAAGTATAGCAGACCAGTCTTCCAAAGTACTGTCAAATCCTTAAAAATAAGGAAGGAGTAGAGAGAAGAGCTTGGAAACACCGTCCTATAGTATAATTTAGGCTCTGAATTTATCCCTGGTAGCAAAGTAGCAAATGAAAGAGCATAAATGACGGAGAGCAAATGCCGGAGAATAAATCACAACATCTCTTAATTCATGAACAAGATTGTTTAAAGGATCTATAGTCATACCCGTCTCTTCTTATCATTTTTATTTACTCTCTTTTCCTTATTATTCTTTCTTCATTATTTGACTCCTTCTTGTCTCTCCTTTCCTTGCAAGAAGACGGGAACAGATTATCCTTGTAAACATGAATCTGTTCAAATTTCAAATAAATCATGGTTGCAGGGATAGCTGAAACCTAGTAAAGTAAGAAATAAAAAAGGTTGTTGTAAATGAGCTTGTTGTATTTGTTAGTAATATATGCCTTATTAACGATAATGCCCGAAAATAAAGGATCCTTATTATCGTTATCTGTTAATTAAGACAAGCCACAAAACTAATTACGGTGAGGTTTTAGCTCGTAGAAAAGCTTTTATTTGCCTCTTTTACTAGCACTGAGCTACTTGAGCGTTAAATTTAAATTAAACAAAAATGTAGTTCTCTTTCTCGGAAGTTTTCGTTGTTTATTATTTTGGCTTTTTAGCTTTTAGTTCCCCCGGTCTATCTTCTGAGGTGCTCGCAACCCCTCCTCCCCCTAAATAATCCTCTGCTGTTGTGTAAAGATTTAGTAGTATAAATAGAACAAACAGATAAAGAAAAGAAAGAAACTAAAACTTAAATTGAGGTCAATTAAATTCTAAGAGATAAAGGGATAAAGAAAGAGTTCTCTCTTCTATGAGGGGAGTAAGAAAAAAAAAATCGGTAATCGGCTGTCAAATATATCTAAGCGCATAATATTTTTTATACTTTAAGTGTTAAGTGTAGCCTATATAAGTTAGGTGTCTACACCGTTAAGTGTATACTTATATACACTATAAAGTGTATATTAGTATATACTATTTTCTTTAACTCCTTATGATTGTAAAATCTTTTAAGGGTTTTAACTGTTATATTTTTTCCGGGTCAAATTTTAAATATTTTTTTTATTATTTCTATGAAATGAAACACCTTTTCAAATCATAAATTCCAATCATTGAATTTTTTTAATATAATATATTTACGTAATACTCTTAGCTGTTATATTGACTTTTATTTAATTTTATCCCCTGATTTTAGAAGTAATGAATTCAACTATTTGTGGCATTGGTGGTGAAATTTAACCGAATCTCTGGCGCTACAACTTCTGCGGAAAGACAGACAATTCATCTCTGATACTAGAACTTCATTTAGACATTGGCTGTGAAGAACTTTCACCGATAGAATGTGATATCTGTCCTGCTGTAGTTAGTGATTATAGAAGCTTTGTGGCTCATTTTATTGAGCATCAAATTGGAGAAACAAGAAGATGCCCAATTTGTTTACAAGACAATATCTATATCATGAAAGAGCATTTGATTTTACTTGGTCATTTTTTAGAAAACGAGTCTGAAAGAGTATTACAGGGTGGTACCTTTCAAGTTACTTCGCAAAAATTGTCCAGAGCCGTTAGTTTAAATTCACTTGAGTTGAATTCGAGAGTAACAGGCCACAACGATAAGGGAAATCTTTTGAATCGCCGTTTGCCCAACAAGAAGCTTAGAAAATACCATGAGTGCAGCATATGCAAATAAGGAATTTTCCAATAAACACACACTGCAAATGCATCAAAGGACCTATAAAAGAGTGAAATTATTTGAATGTAATATATGTGACAAAACCTTTTCTTTATTGGGGAATTTGAAAAGGCATCAAAGAACACATACAGGTGAAAAACCTTTTCAGTGTGATATATGTGCGAAAACTTTTGCTCAGTCAGAACATTTGATCAGTCATAAACGAGTGCATACAGGGGAAAAACCCTTTCAGTGTGATATATGTAAGAAAACATTTGCTAATTTGGGAAGTCTCACTAAACATAAACGAGTGCATACAGGTGAAAAACTCTTCTAGTGTTATATATGTAATAAAACTTTTGCTCAGTTGACAGACTTGACTAGACACAAACGAGTGCATACAGGTGAAAAACCCTTCCACTGTGATATATGTAACAAAACATTTGCTCGGCTGGATTATTTGACTAAACACAAACGAGTGCAAACAGATGAAAACCCTTTCAGTGTAAAATATATAAGAAAACTTTTGCTGAGTTGTCAACTTTGACTACACAAAAACGAGTACATACAAGTGATAAATGCTTTTAGTGTAATATATATGAAAAAAAAAATTCTGAATAAGGCTCTTTAAATAAGATCCAATTAGGGCTGCAGGTGAAAAACCCTTTAGATTCCATATATAATAAATTTTGATCCAAGTCACTTAAGTGCTAATTCCAACATGCATATATGAAAGTGTTATCCATAAAAAAAAACTTTCTGCATCAAGCTCTTTGAATAAGCACAAAAGAATTCTTAGAAGTGAAAAAGCTTCATATATTATAGATTACATATTAGTTTTTGTTAGAAACTTGACAAATTTTGTATGCATTGTTGGAGTGACCACCCTATGTTGTCTTACAATTTTCAGGATTCAGTTAAAACTTCCAAAAATTTTTGTGGCGGGGGAGGGGGCAAGCACTTAATTTATCAATTGTCACAAGTCGGCTCTATTGGGGCTTGGAATTTAGAAATAGATTTTTCTGTTGGCGAAGATGTTGTCTTAATTAGTCTTTTGAGTGATCAAACAGTTTGTGGTAACAAACTGTAAGTAAGGAGCGACCCGGCTCAGTAGTAACCAAAACTTTAAAAACCGGAATTTTTATATCAATAGATACATCAATAGAATCAAATTCTTATTCTTATTTCAAATATATTAATTTCATTAAGTTTAGTCTTACCCATCAAAAGTTACGCGCCTGACAAAATTTGCCTTATATTCGAAAAAAAGGGGAAAACAACCCCTAAAAATCATAGAACTTAATGAAAATTATACAATCAGATTTAGCGCGTCAGAGAACCCAACTATAGAAGTTTCAAGCTCCTATCTGCAAAAATATCTGCGTGAATTTTTTTATTTTTGCCAGAAGAAAGATGAGGGATGCATATATATTTAATTTTTTTCCAGGGGTGATCGTATCGATCCAGTGGTCCTAGAATATCGTGAGAGGGCTCAACCGAATGGAAATTAAAAGCCCGTTTTTAAGTGACCAAAAAATTGGGGGGATAACTTGGCCCTCTTCCACGCTAATTTTTTTCCAACGTCACCCAATCAAAATTTTGAGATAGCCATTTTGTTCAGCATAGTTGAAAACCTAATCAAAAGGTCTTTGAGGATGACTTAATCCCCCATAGTTCCCGGGGGAAGGGCTGCAAGTTATGAACTTTGCCCATTGATTACATATAGTATTGGTTAATGGGAAGTATACAGACATTTCAGGAGGGCTTTTTTTCTGGTGGTTGTGGGGGTCGAAGAAGGGTTATGGGGATGGATCTTTTCATGGAGGATTTTTCATTGGGGGAAGGGACATTTCTATGAAGGGGGCACCGGATTTCCCAGCACTATTTAAAAAACGATTAAAAATTAAATAAAAAAAACAATTCTTTTCAACTAAAAGTAAGGAGCAACATTTAAACTTAAATGGAACAGAAATTATTACGTATATTAGGGGGTTCGCCTCCTAGTCAATACCTCGCCCTTTACACTAAAGTTTTTTTAGTACTTTCAAAAGAGCTATCTATTCTAATTAACTGGCCTTTGTGATTCAGCAGTTTGTGATTCAAACTTTAGCGTAAAGAGTGAGGTATTGACTAGGGGGTGAACTCTGTAATATACGGAATAAAAAAATACGAATGTAGAAGCTCTTTACGTAAGTTAATTCGTAAGTTACGTCAGAACAAAATTTCGAGAAAGCCATTTAGCCAAAAAAGTAAAATTAATATGCAAATTTCGTTTTAATTATTCATGTAGGGTGAGCCAAAATCAAAGCTGTATTAATTCAAAAAACGTTCAGAAATGAAATAAACAAAACAAGTTTTTTTTAATGAAAGTAAGGAGCGACATTAAAACGAACAGAAATTATTCCGTTTGTTTGTGTGACAGTTTGACTGTCACCCAACTATATTTTTTTAAAACAATTAAAAATACTTTAGCGTAAAGAGCGAGGCGTTGAGGAGGGGACAGCCCCTTTCATATACAGAAAAATCTCTGTTCGTTTTAAGTTTTAATGTCGATCCTTACTTTCAGTTAAAAAACCCTTGTTTTTTTTTTATTCAATCCAACAAAAAGACAGGTGAAAAACTGGGTGCAGTCGAACTGGATAGTTTTGTAATGAAAGTTTTTTAAGAAAGTCACATTTTATGAATGAAGTATGGTGGACCGAAAACTTTGGTAAAGCGGAATAAAAATCTAGCTAGTTAAATCACTGAGTCTAGGGAGCAAAAGAAAGTTCTCAATGTGAAAGGATTGACATTATTGATGCTCCATTCAGGAGTTAGCGTAATTTTTATTTGTTCTACCAGAAGACATTGGAAAAAAACAGCAAAAATCGTCGGTAAGAACATTGTACACTTATTATCAAGCAGTTTTAAGAAGTTTTTCAAACAGTTCATGGTCACGAACCGTAGAAGGAGCGACCCGGTACAATAGTTACCGAAACTCTAAGAAACAGAATTTTGATACCAATAGATACATCAAAAGAATCAGATTTTTATGCTAATTTCAAAAATATAAGTTTAATCAAGCTTAGTCTTACCCATCAAAAGTAACGCACCTGAGAAAATTTGCCTGATTTTCGAAAGAAGGGGGAAACATCCCCTAAAAGCTATAGAACCTTAATGAAAATCACACCATCAGAGAACTCTACTGAAGAGGTTTCAAGCTCCTATTTGCAAAAATGTGAAATTTTGTATTTTTGCCAGAAGAAAGATCACAGATGCATGTTTTTTTGTTTGTTTTTTTCCAGTGGTGATCGTATCGAACCAGTGCTCCTAGAATATCGCGGGAGGGCTGATTCGAACGGAAATTAAAAGTTCCAGTGCCCTTTTTATGTGACCAAAAAATTAAGGGCAACTAGGTCCCCTCCCACGCTATTTTTTTCTCCAAAGTCATGTGATCAAAACTTTGAGATAGCCATTTTGTTCAGCATGGTTAAAAAATGTATTGACTATGTCTGTGGGTATAACTTAATCCTCCACAGTCCTCGGGGGAAGGGCTGCAAGTTATGATCTTTGCTCAATATTAACGTATCGTATTGGTTATTGGGAAGCATACAGACGTTTTCAGGTAGGATTTTTGCTGGTAGTGGGAGGTCGGGGTTACGTGGGGGGTCTTTCCGTGGGGTAAGGGACATCGCTATGAAGGGGGTGCCGGATTTCTCAGCATTATTTAAAAAACTATCAGAAATTAAATTTAAAGAAAAACAAGTTTTTCCACTAAAAGTAAGGAGCAATATTTATACTTAAAATGAAAAGAAATTATTACGTATATGATTAGGTTCTCTCCCTTGTCAATACCTCGCTCTTTACGCTAAATATTTTTAGTACTTTCATAAGAGCTATTTATTCTAATTCACGGCCTTTGTGATTAAGGGGTCATTTTTAAAGAATTGGAATAAAATTCGAACTTTAGCGTAAAGAGCGAGGTATTAACTAGGGGGTGAACCCTCTGATATACGTATTATAAATATATGAATATAGAAGTTCATTATGGAAGTTAATTCGTAAGTAACGTACATTTTTTACTAATAAAAACGTTCATAAATAAAATTAAAGAACTTTCGACAAAGCTATTTAACCAAAAAGAAAGTAAAATTAATATACAAATCTCGTTTTAATTATTCATGTACGATTAGCCAAAATCAAAACCTGCATTAATTCAAAATGTTTAGAAATTAAATTAAAAAAAACAAGTTTTTTAACTGAAAGTAAGGAGCAACATTAAAATTTAAAACGAACAGAAATTATTCCGTATATGAAAGCGGTTGTCCCCTCATCAATGCCTTGTTCTTTACGCTACAGTTTGACTCTTTCTCATAACTCTATTTTTCAAAACAATACAAAACTTTAGCGTAAAGAGCGAGGTGTTGAGGACGAGATTTTAAATTTCTCCTCCCTAAAATATCTGAAAATACAAACAGTGACGAGTAAAGACTTTTTTGAAAGTTATGAACGACAAGATATAAAATGAAGGGGATAAGGCAAGTTCACCCCCCCCCCCTACCACAATATGAAGTCCTTGAACAAATGGTCTGTCCCTCACATTAATTCTGTCGAATCATCCGAAAAACATCTAAGTTGACCTGAAATTATGCTCTGTCAAGTTTTTTTTTGCATTAAAAAAAATACATAAAAATTCATCTAGTTAATTTGCGTGATTATATCAAGTAGGTTCACGTTGTTGCAATTTTCAGGGAACTACATAACAAAAGAAGGTATGTGGAATAAAAGAATTTTGTTTACTTTAATTGTCCCAGATTAAAAAAAATTATTTTTAAGAAGTCTAGTTTCGTTAAACTTGGAGCAAATGAGAAAAAGAAGATAATACTCGAAAACGACAAGAAACATGATAGCCAAAATTTACTTACCAGTTTGCTATTTTGATGGATTGATTGAAGCCGCGAAAAGTAGAATAGCAAAGGCTTGTGTTTTTTCGAAGTTGAAAAAGAGGTAAAAGATTAAAATTAGCCTCTGAACGACAACTACAATAAGAGAACCCACAACAAAGATATTGGCCAAGCACGGCTATGAACTGTTGATTTTTTATAAAAGTTACGGTTATACTTGCGTATCTTAATGTTATAATTGTCTGTTGAGAGCAGGTTTAAAGTGGAAAACAGTCAAGTATTTTGTTTTTGAAATTTGTAAGCTATTCATTGCTTGCTTTCCCTTAAGATTATAACTCGGAAAATGATCCTTAGAAATACCCTGCTTTTCCATAAATATACCTAAGAAACAGAGCCTTTATGTGTAACAGCCTGTGTAATTCAAATAAAAATGCATGAACAAAGTTTCAAAAGCCTTTCCAGTAGGGGATCCAGGATCTTAGGAAGGGAGTGGCGACTCGTTGCAAAAAATTCCAATTCTAAATTGGAATCCAATCCTAAACTTGGAGAAGGGCAAGTCCGGCGAGTCTTTCCTCCTTCATTTTATTTCTTAGCCACGTTTTCAATCTTCTCAAGGTAGAAAAACTTCGTTCAACAGATGCCACACTGATTGGTAGGGTAATGAGAATCTGCAAGAGTGCTGAAAGATTCGGGAAAATATCAGTATCGCAGTTCTGTTTCTGCAAAGTTTCCCCTACTGTTTCAGGTATTCTACCCGTGCATTTTTTGCTTTTTCTCAGACGAAGCCACCAAGTTTTCCATATTTCAACTTCTCCGGCCAGGGCAAATTCACAAACTGATTGGGAGGGGCAACCCATTACTGATCAGTATCGCTCTGACAAGTCATGAATCGTTTTAGCGAATTGCTGTCTGTTCGTTTCCACACAGTTTATTGGCAAGAAAATACTGAGCTCAAAAGTGTCCAGCGTTTCAACGGAAAAATGACTTTCTAAGTCCGAAATGATTGTGTCTAACTGGAGAATAAGTTCAAAGTGTCAACATCCAAATTGGACATTATATGGATATTATATGGATATAATATGGAAATTAATAATTCTGTAAGTTGTAGTGAAGAAAATAAAATTTTTGCAATAGGGATTAGTGAAGTATAATCCTGACATATTTGTACTGACCTAATTTCTGAACATTTTTATATATAGTGTGCCATGCTGTTTTTTTTATGTCACCCTAATTGACAAGCAGAAGAGGGGCAATAAAGCCGTGGCAAGTGCCGTTGTACCTGCTTGGAGAGTATCCCTTAAACTGTGGGGATCAGTTTGAACGGGGGCTGACACTTCCCTTGTTTTTTGGGGTTAAATCGGTTTCAGCATTCATTCAGTACTCACGTATTACCTTCCGGTTGCAACTCTCCTGCTGTTTTCTGACGTATATTCTTGGACCGCCCCTGGACTGTGATTCTTGGATTATGCTTAATTACTGAAAAGAAAGCATGAGCGAAAAACTCGTTTTGAATGCTGTGTTGAATTTTCTTGTGCGATCACTTTCTGAGGGTGTGAAAATAGATTGCATTATAAGCTCGCCTGTGAAATTCTTCACGCATGATGCGATTTTATCAGCAAAGAGACTTCTTTAGTTTGAAATTAATGCGCAAGGCCGAGTCGTCAGTCATATCAAAGACGACAAAAACGTTATTGACATGTGTAAGCTCCTCGTCTCAGCTGCTAAAGAGAAGTGAAATATACCGCGTTTCGTTATTTTCAATCCCTGTGAAACTCCAGCTGTTGGTGATGCTGTTTCTGCTACAGTGGCTACAAAAGTAGCCACTAAAAGAGATTTACCGTAATCTAGATAGATTTATTGACGTCACAACCCGCGCGCTCTCAAACGTGAACTTTTTGAATGCAGAACAAGTTAACAATGCGTCAACCTCTGCTACTTACAATTCGCAAATCATAAAGCCATCGTATGCTGTAGTGCTTAAAAACTGTCCACAAGATATCAAGGATCCTCATGACCGTTAATAGTTTATTGACAATATATGCAAAGAAGCTTCAAATGATGAGACGGGACTGAAGTGATCGAATAACGACTGGAAAATGTTGTGCGCTCCAAATCAGCGGCTAGTAAAATAGTTGAGGGTATGAAAACCTCTCAGCCTTTTATGAATGCTTCTATGAGAGAACCAGTCTTTGCAGTGATTGTTAAAAAAGTGCCCCAATCCTTAGACTGTTCCGGCCTTCGCCAAATTATCCTCTAAAGCACGAAGCTAAACCAGTGTGGCCCCACCCATACCTTTAAGGTGCAATTCAAGACTCGTAGCGACCTCGAATTCTTCCTAAAAGAATCAGTGCGCATTGGTTATGAAAGTCTGCCTGTCCAGGAATGTATCTTCCTTCCCCGTCGATATTCTAAGTGCCACGAGGTAGGGCACCTAGCAGTGAACTGCCAATCAAGTACTCTCTGTGGTAGATGTGGTTCGGCTAGTCACATATCTGACCATTCTAATGCGTGTACTGCTAGGAAGATTTGTGTCTTGCAAGGCCACTGGACATATTTGTTACAGTGTGAAATGCCCAAATAATTGTCAAGCTAGAATTCAGCCTAACCCCCGTGGTAAAAGTGCTCATGGTTGACCATACTGTTAGTATAAGGTGCTTAACTCTAAACATGAACGGCGAATTCGTTCAAAAGTCTTCAGTTCTTGGTGAGCTCGTGTCAAAAAATGACGTGATCTGCCCACAAGAGCATCTTTGAAGTTAGTTAAGCATCAGCTTTTTGGATACTAAAGAAGGGTTCACCTGCTATACAACTCCAGCTAAGCAAAATAGTGCTGGCGGTAGACCGTCGGGATGTCTTGTGACTTAAGTGAATTCCGCTCTACTTTCACTGCTTGTAGAATCCAGTGATTACTTTCTTGCTGTTAAAGATGATCATGAGTTTATCTATAATGTTTATTTGCCCACTCACTACCCTAATAACACCTCCGAGCACCTTTTTGCTCTTGCCTCTGAAAAGCTATGTAAAAGTAATTCGAGTATTATTTCTAGTAATTCTGCATGTCTAATAGTTGGAAATTTTAACTGTAACCTAACTGCTCCATCTACCCGTTCTTCTCTGGTTGGTGAAATATTTGATAATCATTTGAATGTTGTTGACAAAAGATAAAAATTGCACATATATTTACAATTCCTCGTCGACATCCAACATAAACCATGTTGTCGCTACTCCATTTTTAGATGTCTCACAGCCGAAGGTTCTTTGTAATTATTTAAAATCTGATCACCTGCCCATATCGTTTTCTTTTTCACCAAATAAAACTTTTCATATACCTACCTATCACCAAAAAACACCCAATTCGTCGTATGTACGTAATTGGGCATCAATCAACACTGAATTTTATTGGGATAGTGTTGCTATAATCCTTTCCAAGATAAAGGTACCCTTTGTTCTGCTGATCAAGCACTCATTATTGCCCACTGAGGAAAAATGTATCCTCCTTGATATTTATTGTGCGGAGACATGCCAGGTTCTATAATATGCAGAATCTCTTGCTGTTCCATTGAAGCGTTGGCATCGAGGAACTGTTCGTAAGTTGCAGAAAAATAAAGGTCTCTCTCAATCACGTGATTCAGTAAAGTTTTGGCTACATTTATGGATTAAATGCGACCGACTACGGTCCGGTCTTGTTAATTCCATCCGTATTGCAACAGAGAAGAAGTTTGCTAAGGAGCTTCGGAATCACCGTAAGCAAATCACAGAAAAGACAGCAAAAAAAAACTAAGATAATCCTTATTTCCTTTGGTCACCCATCCGTCCCAGGATCCCCAAAACTCCCCTTTCCACTGCCGGTATTGGTGAAAAATCGTATCAGTGCACACGTATTACCTTCCTATTACAAATCTCCTGCTGTTTTCTGACGTATATTCTTGGACCGCTCTTAGACTGTGATTCTTGGATTACGCTTAATTACTGAAAAGAAAGCATGAGCGAAAAACTCGTTTTGAATGCTGTATTGAATTTTCTTTCGCGATCACTTTCTGAGGGTGTGCAAATAGATTGCATTATAATTTCGGTTGTGAAATTCTTCGCGCATGGTTTGATTTTATCAGCAAAGAGCCTTCTTTAATCAGAAATTAATGCGCAAGGCCGAGTCTTCAGTCATGTCAAAGACGACGAAAACATTATTGACATGTATACTTCAAATTAGTCTACATCAAATGAACCCAAGAACTTACAACAAGTTTACAATAACAAATCAAGAAACCCTAGTTTGATACATTGCTGCTCCTCCTACACATTTCTCAGAATCCTTCTAGCGAATGTAAGGTCACTGGTAAATAAAATGGATGAACTTCAAATTAGTCTTGACAAAAACAAGATAGATATTGCTTGCCTTACCGAAACATGGTCTGCAACTGAAGACTTTTGTTCCATTCCAAATTATGTTTCCCATTTTAAGCCCAGGATAGACAAAGATGGTATCCCTCTATCTCATGGTGTAGGAGTAGATTTTTTTGTCGGTCTACCCTTCCTAATCGGGTTCTTTCATTTTCCGAAATAGTGAACAACTCCAAAACCGAAGTTCTATGGCTATTGACCAGGCCCAAAAACCTCCCAAAAGAAGTATCTTGCATGATTTTTTGTATTATTTATTACCCTCCTCGTAGTGGATTTAAGAAGGAGCTAACGGCATATCTGCAACTTTATACGGACAGAATTCGCTGCAAGTATCCTTATGCTGCAATTACATTATGTGGTGATTTTAATGAGCTAGACCAAAAGTGGCTTAGCTCTGCTCTTAGCCTTGATCAAGTGGTCAAGTCGCCTACACGCGGTGATAAAACCCTAGACTTAATTTTTACCAACATTGAAGATTACTACTGTGTCCCCAAAGTGGCCCCTCCATTAGGGGCAAGTGACCATCTATGCATTTTTGGACCCCCTTATCTTCCTTTCCCCCTAAGCAATTTATCAGTTACTCTTATAGACCCATTACTGACGAGAAGGTTGCCCATTTCAAATTAAAACTTAGTTCCAAATCGTGGGCCAATATACTATGTCTTACCAGTGGTAATGAAATGGCTTCTAAGTTTTCAGCGGAACTTTTCCAGTTATATTGTGACACCTTTCCAGTGAAAAATGTTACTCGCAAATCTAACTGCAAACCGTGGATAAATAAAAAATTTTGTACCTAATAAATGAACGAGATAAACTCTTTAATTAAGGATTTTTCCAAGAATCTCGAAAGCTTAGAAACATCGTTGTTAGCGAAATCCGTAAAGCAAGAAAGGAGCATGGTGCGCACGTGCTCAATAAGTTATTGTATTCGGACCCTAAGAAATTCCACAAAAGTGTCCAAGATCTCATGGGAAAGGTCTCTTCAAAATTTTTCTTACTGGACAGTAATGGTGACCCAGTGGGTGCGGATGTCATAAATGATCATTTTGCTTCAATTTGTAAAATTCACCCGCCACTCCAGCATATGCCGGCCGAAAGTGCAGTGAGTGACATTCCTGTGATTGAAATTCATCAGACTCAACTTAAACTTGAAACTCTTGATACAAATAAGTCAGTATACCCAGGTGATATCCCTACCAAATTGATTGTGGAATGTGCCCAGTATTTAAGTGTACCTCTAACTGCTATTTTTAACCAATGTTTTGTAGATGGTATTTTTCCAGTGTTTTTTAAACGAGCTATTATATCTCCTATACCAAAAACTAAGACCCCAAAAGTTCCCTCTGACTTAAGACCAATATCAAAAACCCCCATTTTCTCTAAAATCTTTGAAAGTTTTATTTACCATTTCCTTTTTGACGATATTCATGATAAAATCAACCAAAATCAGTTTGGCTTTAGGCCGAATCATAGCACCACGCATTGCTTAATTTATATACTTGATAATATTTTCAAACATCTTGAGTTGAATAGTTCCAACGTTGAGGCTGTTTTTGCTGATATTAGCAAAGCCTTCGATAATTTGGATCATCAGACAGTTATAGATAATGCAAGGACTTTAGGTGCAAGAGATTTTGTTTTACGTATGTTAGCTAGCTTTTTGTCTGGCCGTGAGCAATGTGTAGTCCTCCCTAACGGGGATTCATCAGGTTTTTCCTCGATTTCCTGTGGAGCACCTCAAGGGACTAAGTTAGGTCCTTTAGCATTTTTAATAGTTTTTAATAATGTTTTACCAAGTTTTGACAACTCTTTTAAATTTGCGGATGATTTGACATTACTGAACCTTTGTCAAACATCTAATACTTTGAATTTTAGACTCGATTCACTAATTAACAATTTAAAGAATGATCTTGACAATGTTAAACTCAACTTAAGCATACCCAAAAGCAGTTTCATGTTATTTCTTTTTTAAAAAATATACCCCCTATCAATAATTACCTTTGCATACCAAATTTAAATAGTGTTAAACTGCTTGGTGTGCAGTTGGACAACGACCTTAAATGGAATTCCCACATTTCCCACTTATTTAAGTCAGGTTGTTTTCTCCTTAAATCTTTCTCTCTTCTCAAACGTTTCTCCATATCAATTCAAAACCTTAAAATAATTTATTGTTCTTATATAAGACCCTGTCTTGAATATGCTTGCCCTGTCTGGCACCCTGGGTTGACCAAAGACCAATGTTCTAAAATTGAAAGTATTCAAAAAAGAGCAGTAAAAATTATTCTGGGGACGGCCTATACTACATACAATGAAGGTTTGGCTAGACTTTAACTTATTACACTGGAATCACGACGTCACATCCTTACCATGAACTTTGGTCTCAAGTGCCTTAATTCTGACTATCATCGACGTTTTCTCCCTCCCTTTAAAGAAAATCCCCCAACCCTTCCTAATACAAGGCTCAATGCTCCTAGAGCTCCAAATACCCAACTGGACCTGTATCCCCAAATGTTGACCATGAGGTACAAAAATTCTTTTGTCCCCTATTTTGTTTCCTATTTTAATAATTGATATAACTTTTGTTTTATGTTTATTCCCCTGATATCTGTTTTATTATTGATTCAATTTTTTGTTTTATGTTTATCACATAATATTTGTTTTGTTATGGTAATTCTGACGTGCTTATGCTAGCTTTTGTGCTATTTTAGCCAATAAATCATATTCATATTCATATTCAAAGAAAAGTAAAATATACCGCGTTTCGCTATTTTCAATCCCTGTAAAACTCTAGCTGTTGGCGATACTGTTTCTGCTACAATGGCTACAAAAGTAAAAGAGATTTCCCGTAAGCTAGATAGATTTATTGACGTCATAACCCGCGGGCTCTTAAATGTTAACTTTTTGAATACAAAACAAGTTAAAAATGCGTCAACCTCTGCCACCCACAATTCGCAAAGCGTGAACCCATCGCATGCTGTAGTGCTTAAAAAATGTCCACAAGATATCAAGGATCCTCATGATCGTTAACAGTTTATTGACAATATATGCAAAGAAGCTTCAAATGATATTACGGGACTGAAGCGATTCAATAACGACTGGAAAATTGTTGTGCACTCCAAATCAGCGGCTAGTAAAATAGTTGAGAGTATGAAAGCCTCTCAGCCTTCTCTGAATGCTTGTATTAAAGAACCAGTCTTTGAAGCCGTTGTTAAACAAGTGCCCAAATCCTTAGACTGTTTCGGCTTTCGGCAAATTATCCCCAAAAGCACGAAGATAAACCAGTGTGCCGCCACCCCTACCCTTAGACTCGTAGCGACCTTGACTTCTACCTAAAAGAATCAGTGCACATTGGTTATAAACGTCTGCCTGTCCAGGAATTTATCTTCCTTCCCCGTCGATGCTTTAAGTGTCACGAGGTCGGGCACCTAGCAGTGAACTGCCAATCATGTACCCTTTGTGCTAGATGTGGTTCTGCTAGTCACGTATCTGACCGTTCTAATGCGTGTTTTACTAGTAAGTTTTGTGTCTTGCAAGGCCACTGGCCACATTTGTTACAGTGTGAAATGCCCAAATAATTGTCCAGCTACAATTCAGCCTAACCCTCGTGGTCAAAGTGCTCATGGTAGACCATAATGTTAGTATAAGGTGCTTAACTCTAAACATTAACGGCGGGTTCGTTCAAAAGTCTTCAGTTCTTGATTAGCTCGTGTCAAAACATGACGTGATTTGCCTACAAAAGCATCTTTTAAGTGAGTTAAGCATTAGTCTTTTAGATACTAAAGAAGGGTTCACCTGCTATGCAACTCCTGCTAAGCAAAACAGTGCTGGCGGTAGACCGTCGGATGTCTTGCGACTTACGTGAACTCCGTTCTACGTTCAGTGCTTGTAGAATCCAGTGATTACTTTCTTGCTATTAAAGTAGATCATGTCTTTATCTATAGTATTAATTTTCTCACTGACTACCATAATTATACGTCCGAGCACCTTTTTGCTCTTGCCTCTGAAAATCTATGTAAAAGTATTTCGAGTTTTATTTCTAGTAATTCTGCATGTCTAATAGTTGGAAATTTTTAACTGTAACCTAACTGCTCCATCTGCCTGTTCTTCTCTAGTTGGTGAAATATTTGATAATCATTTGAATTTTCTGACAAAGGTAAAAATTTCACATATATTTACAACTCCTCGTCGACATCCAACATAGACCATGTTGTCGCTTCTCCATTTTTAGGTGTCTCACAACCGAAGGTTCTTTGTAATTATTGAATATTTGATCACTTTCCCATATCGTTTTCTTTTTCACCAAATAAAAATTCTCATATACCTACCTATCACCCAAAAACACCAGGTCCGTCGTATGTACGTAATTGGGCGTCAATCAACATTGAATTGTATTGGGATAGTGTTTCTATAATCCTTCCCAAGATAAAGGTACCCTTTGTTCTGCTGATCAAGCACTCACTGTTGCTCGCTGAGGTGGACTTACCCTTATGGAAGATTTTTCAGATGTCCATTGTATGTAAAACACTATGAAACTTGCTAAACACTTATATATTTTTCTTTTTCTTTTTTCACAAATTCTGTCTGAAAAACCACAAGGAAGATTAAAATTTGAAAATATGAGACAGTAAATTTAAGAGCCTCCATACGGTTTCTGAAACAGTATTATCATCGCACGACATTTCAAAATTCATTCCAGCTTGTTTGAAACAGTTCGTTTCAAACGGGGCGACTTTTTCAGACAGTTCGTGGTAACAAACTGTAAGTAAGGAGCGACAAGGCTCGATAGTAACCGAAACTCTCAAAAAAAGGAATTTTTATATCACTAGATACAACAAAAGAATGGGCTTGTTTTGCTGATTCCAGATATATAAGATTTATTAATTTTAGCGTCACCCATTAAAAGTAACGATCCTAAGAAAATTTGTCTGGTTTTTGAAAAAGGGAAAAGACACCCTCTAAAAATCAAAGAATCATAATGAAAATATTATCATCATATAAAGCTTATTCGAAAACCCTATGGTAGAAGTTTCAAGCTCCCGTCTATAAAAACCTGGAATTTTGTATTTTTGCCAGAAGAAAGATCACGGATGCGCGTTTATTTGCTTTTTCCAGAGGGTATTTTCTGTGGGAGTAACTCTCTACTAGGGTTTTTTTTTTAGGAAAACTTTTTGCCGGAGGACTGTATTTCTGGCATGATTTTAAAAATAATCTTGTCAAATAAAAGTTTTTCCAATGAATGTGCACTATGAAAAAATTTTCACCTGGAACTCTCTGCTGGAATATTTTTTTTTTTGGGGGGGGAGAGGGGGAATTTTTAGTTATAATGGAACTGTCCGGAATAAATTTTCCTGGTGGGAGGGATATTTTACGTGGGAATAACTTTCCATGGAGGTATTTTCCATGAGAATAATTAGAATAAAAAGACTTTTGAAATATTCACAAAAAAAGCATTAACGTATAGACTGATTGTTGGAACCTTTGGTCCCAGTTTTTCAGATAAATGTCCCTCCCAGCCAGATAAATGGCCATTTTTGCCTTTAAAAGTGGTGACCCCGCACAATAAACCTCCAATAAGTGGTGGCAGCGAGTTAAGGTCCTATCAGTAAATCTGATAATTAAAAGAATTCCGCGCTTTCGAAGAGACAGGGTGATTTAGCCTACAAAAGTAGCCTATTGTAGTTACAGAGGCTATATATAAAAATCGTAAGGAGAAAATTTTTATCTGAGCTGTGCCTAATCGAATAATAATAAGTAATAAAATTTAATAGTCAAAAAATCACGCGAATAATTAACTTGTGAGACAAGGGGAGCTGAGCCACCCACAGATAATCGACAAATTAAAAGAAAATAATTTTTCACGAAAGAATAAAAAGAAACATTATTAAAAGGATTTTCATTTGAACGAAAGACGTTAAATAAACCTTAAAATAATGGCGGACAAACGAAGAATGCAGACAAGATCTACCACGGTAAAACAAAAATCGGATTCAGACACACAATTATATGCGACTCCCGCTGGAAATACCCTAAGAAAAACACCATCAGATAGAATCATATATCACTCAACAGGTGAAATAGACATTTCTGAGACGTGTGAAGAGGATATTTTTAAACCAAAATCAGTAATACAGCGATCCCCGGTACGAACCAGAGAAGAAGAGAAAAGTCTAAAACAAGTGCAGAAAGAATTACTCGCAGATAGAGAAATGCAAACAAAAGAAACAGTGGCGATAATACATGAGGAAAAATTATCACAAGAAAGAATGGGTATAACAAAACAAACTCACCCTTCAAAGAAGGTACAAAAAGTAGGGGAGTTGGGAGGAGAAGAGAATATAATACAACGAGTTGACTCAGAAAATGAGTTAAGAGAATATAATAACAGTGAGATTCAAAGTAGGCCAAGTAGCAGAAGTAGTGGAGGTTCAATTTCCAGTAGGAGCTCACGAAAAACCACTAAAATAGATATGACACAACGACTTTTAAATGACATAGATAATGAAAGATTAGCCAGAGTCCGAAAAGAGGAAGAAGATAGAGAACAAAGAGAGAAAGATAGGATAGCCAGAGAAAAAAAGGAAGAGGCTGATAGGATAGCCAGAGAAAAAAAGGAAGAGGCTGATAGGATAGCCAGAGAAAAAAAAGAAGAGGCAGACAGAGAGGAAAGGAAATACATAATGGAAATGATTGCAGGGAGAAATTACCAAGAGCCTCAGAAATCGTCTACAATAGAAATAATGCAGGCATTAAATCTTCAACCAATGAAAGAAAATGAAGATGTACATTTATACATATACAATTTTGAAAAAACGGCAGAATTAAGCGGATTACCGTGAGAAAATTGGGTGACAAGAATACAACCCCTCCTTAACTACAAAGCACAACTTGCATATAAAGCATTACCAATGGAATACTCAAGAGATTTTGAAAGACTAAAACAAGCTATTTTTGAAAAATTTCAACTCTCCCCCGAGCACTTTCAAAGAAGGTTTAGAAGCGAAAGAAAACGAGACAACGAAACATATAAAGAATTCGGGTACAAATTGAAAGATATGTGTTTAAAATGGCTAGAGTTAGAAAATTATAGAATGTATGAAGACCAGGAAGAGATAAAAGAAAAATTGACGGAAGTAGTAAATAAAACAGTAATGGAACAATTTTTAGAAAATACCCACAGAGAATTGAAAATATATTTGAAAGAAAAGTACCCAAAAACAAGCGAAGAAATGGCGGAAATGGCAAATAGGTGGACCGAAATAAGAGAGGAATTTGAGGAGACAGACATAATTCAATATAGAGAGTATAACAAAAGTAGGCACTATAACACAGCGCAAGGAGAACTAACTTGCTATAACTGTGGTACCACGGGGCATTTTCCAAGAAACTACCCCAGTAAACATGACCAAAAACCACACAAAACGACAGCCTTGGCCATGACCCATAATAAGGAAAAAAATTACGCATTTGCAGAGTCGCATAAAATATACGAAAAGTTGAACGGGGAATTAGTCGAAATGGCAATTGATTCCTGCAATGACCAAACCTATGTGCGAACTGGCCTAATTAATAGAACGGAGATAGACCATAAAAATAAGATTACAACATTATGTTATTATGGAGACAAGCATCCATGCCCGTCTGCATGGGTAAGAATAGAAATTGCAAAGAAGGACGGTACGGTCCAGAGAAAAACAATAAAAGTAGGCTTAGTACCTACGCTAGCAGTGGATGTTTTAGTAGGAGGAGACTTTGGAGGTACCAGAAATCTCCTATCGTTAGAAGCGACTTCTTTAACAGAGGACAAATTACAAAATTACACTACGACGGAAAAATATGCGACTTCGTTGACAAGGCGGGAAGGTGAACCGGCCCATAAAACAAATGGGAAGGCTGTGCCACCCTGTCAGAAAAACGAAATACTGGATACTAGGGTTCAAAATTTTGATCCACAAAAAGGGGATGCGGAAGTAAAAAGACCACAAAATATTGAAAAAAAGACGCGCGAAATTGATTTTTCAGGAAAATTTACAAATAATAGAAAACTTGAGAACACTTTTAATAAATATTAGACGATAACTAGTACAGGCCAAAATGAAACGCTGATTGTACCAGAGAATAAGGAGACGAAATTTATTGTACACGCTTTTCCTCGGAAAGTTCGAGAAATTTTGGTAGAATCTGAAAAACCAAATGTCGGAGTTCAATTCTCATTTGATAACGAAATATTTGTTTCTGCGGTAAAAATAAAGAAGACTAGAAGAGATATTAAACGGAGCTACAATGAAGTAATACAGTCAAAGATAGTGGACACTGGAGTCCAAATCAGATTTAACGATGATTTATTATTTTGCGCGAATGACAGAATTGAGAAAAGTAGAGACGAAAAGAGGAATGCAAAGAAGAGACAAAATTTGGAGATTCAGCCTGCAGTGGCGAAAAATAAAAAAAATGTTAGATGGGCTTGGCCTTGAAAACATAAATAATAGGGAGAAAAATAAAATGTCGGATGGGCTGTGCCTTGAAAACATAGACAATAAGGGGGAAAAAGAGGTCAAAGACCCATGGGGAATAAAAGAAGATAATTACAAAAGAGAGATGAATGACCTGCAACGGGTTGGGGGAAAGTTGGGAGATATTGAATGTCGAGTCGGACTGGAAAAATTTGGAAATGAATCTGAGATTATTAATATCAATTCAAAAGATATGTCGATCCTTTATGAGGGGGAGGAATCCCTTGGGGAAGATTCCCTGCGGGAAGTCGCAAAAGAAAGCCATTTTCCTCAATGCACAACTGGCGGACAAGTTGCGATCCCTTTACCTAGATTTAGCCTTTCTGATCTGGAATCCTTGGGGAATACGCTCTCCCAGTCACTTCATACTTCACCCAAACCTTTGTCCAGCAACCCTATTCATAGCTGTCATTCTTCATGGGAGTCGACAAGTATTTCCGGCAAATTGTATTCAGTGGGAGATGTATCCAAATTTCATTTTCAATTAGCATCAGCGTATATTCTTCAGTTAATTATCCCAGGGGAGGGAAACCAGAAAAAAGCGATTCATGGTTCGCTCATCTTCATTTTCCTGAACCCTTATCGTTTTCACAGGCCTGTGTATTTTCGGCCTTAGACTATTTGAAATTATGCCAAGGGGCAATTTACTTTTTTTTATCGAGATTTGGAGTTGTTTCCACAGATGGAAATTAAGAGGCTAGTGCAGCCAATTTTTCACGATGGCTGGCATCATCGAAAGTGCCAGAAACTGATTCTCTGCTCCTCTCAAATGTAAATTCGTGAGAGTGAGAAAATTTGTTGTTTTTGATCTGTGCTGTGCACAATGAATTCCTACAAATCTTGGGGACTTGGATTTTCAAAACCGAATGCGCATGTTAGACGATCTAGACCATGGTGGTCCTACAATGGAGACGTGTCGAGGACGACGGATCTAGAGCCAAGCAGAGCAAGCACAGGCATTAGTAGAAGAGAAGATACAAGTCAAATGATTTTGAGTTTAGTGTTATGATACTGTGTTTGAATTTCCAGCCAATCCAACAGGGATTTGGGCCATTTATCTTAGGGGGGAGGTTTTGGAACCATTGGTCCAAGTTTTACAGATAAATGTCCCTCCCAGATTCATTTCTTTCGGCCCCTTAATTATTTTCCTTCCTTATGTAATAAATATTAATTTTCCTATTATTTTTTTGACACCATTTTGGGTCCTCTTACCTGTGTACGTGTTTAATTGACCACGAGGGAAAAAGTGCGCAGCTAGGGAGATTGGCCAGTATAGTAGTAGTCCTGGGATTGGCTGGAAAGATTCATTTACCACCCCTAGTAACCCCCACCGCGTGCAGCGGTTAGCGGGCTGGAAGAATTTGTCCTTTTTCAGTTAGTTCTTTGTATACTGCGTGAGTGTTAATACAGTAAGCATTTTCTATGTACTCTCTTTAATTTTTCAGCTTAGGTCGAATCTAAAAGAGTTAATTAGAAATCTTATCGGTAAACTTTGGCTTTAAATGTGGCCATAGATCATCCGATCACGTTAGTATAAAGGAACCGTTGGAGTAACCGCGGAAATCCCACTAATTTGGGGCCAAAGAGGGATCGTCCCCCTCCAGTAAGTGGCATAGCAACTCTTTGCGCCATTTTTGCCTTTAAAAGTGGTGACCCCGCACAATAAACCTCCAATACTGACGTATTGAGGAGGGGCCAGCCCCCTCATTTATATAATGATTTTTGTGAGTTTTAAGCTTTGACGTTGAAAATCTATTTTTTTCTTAAAAACTTTCAAGTTAGAAAAGAAAAATGTTTTTACCCAGTGTGTTTCATGCGAATAATCATAGGCAGTGCAATAGAGCTGCCTAAATAAAGAGCGATGTTGGCACAATGTATTATTTTGTTTTAGTCTAGGAAATTTTGCATAGAAGGAATTGTCGTAGGAACTTTGAAAGGAGCTCATTCGATTGGAATGTGAAAGGGCTATCGACCTTTTTAATTGGCGAAAGTCTGAAGTACAGTCCCCCTTCAACGCCCAAAAGTTTTAAATAATCATTGCGTTTATCGCAGTTGAAAGGTCGGGAAATTAATGTCTTTGAGGAAGACAAACCCTTCACAGCCCTCAGGGCAAGGTTTGTAAGTTATACCCTGAGGGTATATAAGGTTTTATAGAAAGGGTGGTCGTATAAACTTCGGAGGGACTCGCTTGATTGATAATCAAAATTTCTAGTACCTATTTTAAGAGTTAAAGTGATCGGAGGGCAGCAGCCCACCTCCCCCAGACACAATTTGTTTTTTCCAAAAAAGCATCTGATAGAATTTTTAAGATAGTCATTTGTTCAAAAACTGTCCAAAGATGAAATAAAAAAACCTTTGGTGTTGACACAACCCCCTCAGAGCCTCAAAACAAGGGTCGGTACCACGTCCGGGAGCCTTTGTCGACCAAAAATAACGAAAAACCAAAAACAAAAAAAAATTAAGCAAGAGAGAAAAAATAAAACAGTTGTTTTAAAAAATAACACACATAAAACCAAAACTTAACCCTAATAATTTTAACTAAATAATTAACTAAAATAATTAACTAATAACTAAAATATTTAAACTAAAATAAATTTAAACTAATTAACTAATAAACTAATTAAATAAACTAATAAACTAATTAATAAAATTTAAACTAATTAAGTAAAATAATTAACTAAAATAATTTTCACGCTTTGACCTCATCCTGATTTTTATTTGTATTGGTCACTCTAGATTTGTCCCAGTTAAAGACAGGAACCATGCCACAATTGATGATAAGAAAAAAGTTGCAGAGCAATGGGCAGCATCTGGTGAGCCGTGATAAATTTATGGAGATGATGTAGGAAAATGATAAAAAATTTATGACATTTTGAATGTTAATGAAGATTTATTTTGTGAGGGAAAATTAGTGTCAGTGCTAAAAGGATAAAAAAGACACTAGGGCTTAGGTGTTGATATTGTTGTAAATGAGTTTTTTTTTTAATATGGTAGTTTTGAGGTAAGAGGTAAGTTACTGAAGAATATAAATATAAATTTTGAAGAAAGAAGAAGTACCCTAATGGTCTTAGGAAAACTAATTACTAGTTACTTACTTAAGTCCCATCCATCCTCATGGGACGTCTTGGGGCCACTCCTTTCAAAGAAATCTGATGAACTAGGGCTCGATAAGCTGTTAAAGACAGGAAAAAAATAAGCTGTTAAAGACAGGAAAAGACAGTAAAAAAATAAATAAAGATAATAACCGCTAATCAACAAGCCATAAAATTATTTTAAACTATATAACAACAAGTACGCAAAGGCCTTCAATCAAAATTACCACACAAATTAACACTTCATTCAATAGATAATAAATTAACACTTAAAATTAACACATCACAAATTAACACTTCATTCAAAAATTAAATCAAATAAAATAAATTAAGCTTCGTGCGCAGTTCTATATAAATTATGAGAAAAAACATTTAATTTGGATAAAGATTTATTTTGCTTTTTCTCCAAAACATCAACAGGGTTTTTTATTTATATGTATTCATTAAAAAAGTATTTGATTCAGATTTAGAAAAGCGGCAAAGGAATTTAGAAAAATTAAAAAATGTGGTTTTTACATGCACAATATTACTAATTCTAAAAAAACGGGAGAAGCGATGAAAAAAAACTAAAATTTGATCTTGGCTATCCGGCGCAGACATCTCATTTCGAATGCAAAGAGTTTGCGCTCGTTTTCTTCTTTTAATGTCCAAGTTTTACACCCATATAGAGCAATGGGTATGATCAGACTGTTGAATAGATGCACTTTCAGATGGCTCGAAAGGTGGTTAGATTTCCAGATTTTTGATAGTCTTTTGAAGCTAGAGCTAGCAAGACCGAGGCGGCGTTCATTGTCAACAGTGTGGCAGTTGTCAGTATGTCAGTTGTTAAGAGACTGCCGAGGTAAAGGAATTGATCGACTCTTTCCACTTGTTCACCGTCTATTACAAACAAGGGGGGGGGGGGGTTGTTATCTCCTGTCGTGATGTGACCTTGATTTTGGTCTTGTTTGCGTTAATCTGCATACCAAATAGCTTTGTTGCTTGGGAGATACAGTTAGCCTGTCTCTGGAGTTCTTGGGCGGTAGTGGACATCTGGACAATATCGTCCGCATATGCTAGTTTGTCAATTAAGAGTCCTCCTATTCTGACTCCATATTCGACGGGTATCAGGGAGAGGATGGCATGCAAAAACAGGTCAAACAAGTGCGGCGAGAGGAAGCATCCTTGCAGGACCCTGGAAGTTGTTGGGAATTCACCAGAGAGCCCTCCAGTGGTCAGTATTTGACTTTTAAATTGGTTGTACATGTCCTCAGTGATTCTGACTATTTCATCTGGGACATCGTAGTGTCTTAGAATATGCCACAAGCCTTTCCTCCATATTAGGTCAAAGGGCTGTCAGAAGTCAATAAATAGCTGATAGAGGTCTCTGTTAAACTCGATGAACCGTTCCATCATCTGACGCACAGTAAAGATTTGGTCAATAGTTGATCATCCCGGTCGAAAGCCCGCTTGATACTCGCCAAGAACAGAGGTGATTATTACTTGAATTCAGCAAAGCAGGATCTTGGTCAGGATTCTAGTTTGGTGGCTTGTAAGGCTGATGGGCCAGTAGTTGTCACATTCTTTCTTTGAGCCTTTTTTGTGTATTGGGACTATTGCTGCCTTGCACCACTGCTGTGGGACGTGTCCAGTAGACCAGGTGGCTGATATAAGACTGTGGTATAGGTCGACAACGTCTTCTGAACCAACATTTATCAGTTCAGCAGTGACACCGTCTGGCCCCGGAGCTTCGCCTTGCTTTAAGGATTCTATAACCGCTTTGGTCTCGCTTCTAAGCGGAGGTGGAAGGGGGTCCCGATCTATGATTGGGAAGGATTTTGGGACATTTGGGTCGGTCATTACTTCAGGGTTCCTTCCATCGTTCGAGCTTCATCTTGGTATCGCTGATGTCGTTCCCCTGTTTGTCAAGGATTACGGAAGTTGAGGGATCTTTTTTGGATGATAGATCGTTGACTGTTTTCAAGAGGTTGTGGCTGTTGCCTTTTTTGAACTGAGTTTCACAATTCTTACACTTCTCGGTGATATGCCTGCGGAATACCTTCCTCATTTCACGCTCAACTTTCCGTTTGAGATGTTTGTAGGTGTCTTGGCTGCTTCGGTCAGATTTGTTGTTATGTAGGCATTTCTGGTCGCATAATCGAATTATTTCTTCAGTGACCCAAGGCTTTTCAACTTTGGCTTTTTTACCAAGGATGTCGCTTGCAGCCTCGAGGATTGCAGAGGTGGCATGTTAGGCCAAGCGATCAATCTCTTCGGGAGTTGCGAGTGGATTGGATGTACTCAGGATGTCGCGAAATTTTGTAGACAGGCTAGAGTTGTACGTGGCTTTTTTGGTGGGGTCTCGGAGGAGTTCCGTTAGGAATCTTGGGATTTTTGTGGTTTTTGGGAGACGTTTTAACCTCAACTTGATTTTGGACATCAGGAGCGTGTGGTCCGAGTCAAAATCTCCACCGGGTAGTGAGACAGTGTCCATTACAGATGACTTCCAACGTTTGGATATCAGGAAGTAGTCGATCATATTTTCAGTGACTCCATCAGGGGATCTCCATGTTACTTTTCGGCGATGACTGTGCTTGAAAGCAGTATTAGAGACGTAGAGTTCATTCTTCCTGCAGAAGTCAATAAGCCGTTCTCCCCCTGCATTAAGACGACCATGTCCATCTGGGCCCATGACATCTTTTCGACCAGCATGGCAACTGCCAACTATCGTATTAAAGTCACCCAACACGATAAGTATATCATTTTTGGGGATCTGGTCAGTGATGCTTTGTTGCTGAAAGTAGAATTGGTCGCACTCCTCTTCACTACGGGCTGAATCCGGGGCATATATCTGGACGACTGAGAGATTTTTTATGGGCCCTTTCAGGCGGATGGTCGCTATTCTCTCCGATACAGGAGTGAAAGTCATTAGTGACCTTTTGGCGGCCGGAGAGAGGATGAAGCCGACACCCTGCCAATGGACACCATCAGAACGTCCTGACAGTAGGAAAGTGGTTCCAAGGATATTTTCTTCTCCGTTTTGAGGAAGGTGCGTCTCAGACATACCGACTATATCCCACTTGTATCTATCAATCTCTTTCAACACCAGATCCATTTTGCAAGGTTTAGTTAAAGTCCGGGTATTTAGTGTACCAATATTGAGAGTGTTTTTCGCCGATATTAAACTATCATCCCGTCTGGGAGTCGTCCTAGGCCTATGGTCGTCAGCTTCCCCGTACGCGGTAGCAAATTCATCATCATTCTCATTCCTTATCATCATCAAATCACAAGGGTCGTCGGTTTCCCCGGACGCGGTAGCACTTCTACTTTGATCTTTTGAGCCTTTGTTCATATTTGAAAAGATATGGTTTCTTGGCTGATTCATTGACGGCAGAAAGCCACTCCTCTCCGTCAACTTGCAGAGGCCGTTGTCCGAGTCTAGATCTTCCGCCCTTTTGCAGTTGTCCTCCTGGAGAGGATCCTCCCACGATGGTATTCTGCAGTACCATACAATTTAACCCATTGCTGGAAGAAGGTTTGCAACTAGCGGGACGTTTCCACATGCCGGTGGGTCCTGCTCAGTGTGCATCAGAGGGGCCTTCTTCCTCCTCCGCCTGTATTTATGACCCACGGGAGAGGGTACCCCTGTTTCAATTATGGATCCCCAGGGGCTAGGTCCCCCTTGGTCCGCGCCTCCCTTACGGAGGTACCCTTCATATGTGTAGGACATTCCCCTATCCATCACCTGGGGACGAGCTGAGTGGCCTGGGGAGGGCCCCTACTGAGAAAACTAATTAAGCCCCTCCATAAGTAAGGTGATAAGAGTGAGTGTGTTAATTATAGACTAGAATGTTTTCTGTAGGAACCAAATTAATTTGCAAATTATTCTTGTTGGCCAACCGTCTAAGACCCACCAAAAAGCAGGTTGTCTGCAAATGGGGTAGAAGGATGTTGCGAGGGAAGATATAAAGAAAATAGACACTTCTTCACGGGTTGCGAAGAGGAAGGCTATGAATAGATTGGGATGGAAGAAGAGAGTGCGTAGAAGTGTTGAGCTCAGGTGGCTTCGTGTTACAACAAGTTCTTAGCATCCGTAGTCAAGGGCACTGACCTTTGATGATCTTTCAGTCATAATAGTGAAACCTTATGATATAGTTCTACTGCTCAAATCAGGTATAGTGAAGGTCAATTCAACTTCATGCCTTTGCTCAATCTCAATTTGGAAGGTTTTGAAGATCTTTGAATTTACTTCTTTATTTAAAAAAAAAAACAACCTTGATAGCTTATGGCTTAAAGTTCCATCGAAATAACAGGAATCGTGTTTTCAAAACTAAACTCAAAACCTAATGTAAAAGAGATTTAAATCTCAAGATTAAGTTATTAAATATTTTGTAAGCATTGAGATAGGTTGCAAGTCCTAGAAATCAGGAAAGGGTTTACACAGTAGAGTGGCAATTCCTTCGAAGGACACAGTGTTGGCCCTGGCTTCACTTTGAAAGTTTCATTCGCCTAACTCAAGTACTTTGCAACATGAAAAAAGCCCTTGGTCTGAAATTTCACCCTTTAAAGTTAATGGGATGATACAGCTATGGGCGACTTTTTCAAACAGATCATGGTAGCCAACTGTCAGTAAACAGCGACACAGCTCAATAGTAACCGAAACTCTTAAAAAAAGGAATTTTTGATATCAATAGATATAACAAAAGAATGGGCTTGTTATGCTGATTCCAAATATATAAAATTCATTAAGTTCAGTTTCAGGTTCATACATTTTTATTAACAAAAACACAACTTAATGTGACAAGTCGCACTAAAGCAAGAAGATGCTTGAAAAAGCGACCGGTTGGATATCATGCATGCCAATTCAACACACCAAATAAAATGAAAAAAGGGGATAACAATAATAATAACTGAAATTAATGATAAATATATAATGGCACAAAATATAAAAAAATAAAAATAAAATATCTACAAAAAAAAAAACAAAAAACAAAAGCCTTCTCTCGAATCTTTAACACTACCAAATTCCTGAAAAGAAATGATTTTTATACGTGTTTTAAGTTGCGGCAAACTTTCAGCTTGACGAACAGAATCTGGGCACGAATTCCAAACTGACGGGCCCATGTGTCAGGTCACTTGACTCGCTCTCGTTATGTTCCGTGGCTCAGATGCAAGACTATCCGCACTCCTAGTCGAATAATCGTGATAAAACGAATTAGGCTTAAAAATATTCATAAAAAAAATCCGGTGCAAGACCATTCAGACACTGAAATACAAATACTCCAACTTGATAATCCCTTATTTCACCAACCTTTAAAATTTTAAACTTTCTAAAAAGTGATTCAGTGCTATCAATACCACGATCATACCTTCCTAAAACCTTATAGCCTTATTCTGAGGAGCTTGAACTCTTCTAAAATTGCAACTAAAATTACTCGCCCAAATCAAACAACCATAATTTATATAAGGCGCAATTAATGAAAAATACAATAAAAGCAGAATTTTCAAAGGTAAAAATTTTTGAAAACGGTTCAGAATTCCAAGGCCTCGCGCCAGCTTGCATGTTATGATGTCGCAGTGTTTTCTCCAACTCAAGTTTTGATCCAGGATGAATCCCAGATATCGGATCTCTTCGACTTGTGAGAGCGGTAGGCCATTGTAAATGATAACACCAGAGAGAGTGGGAGCAGAACCAGTCCTCGTAAACATCATAAAATCAGCTTTTGATGCATTGACACTAAGTAGGCTAGCACAAACAAATTCATGTAGGCCATCAAGCGCCTTATTCGCCTTGAAAAAGAGCTCTTGCAGTGACTTTTCTGCAATCATTAAAGCCGTGTCGTCAGTAAACGAAGTAACTAAAGCTCCGGGAATGTAGAATCTCATTGTGTCTACGAATATCAGGTACCGGAGAGGACCAAGAACTGAGCCCTGTGGAACACCGCACTTTATGGGAAACGGCTGAGAAGATTTGTTACTCAAAGTCACTCGTAGCTTCCTTTCACTTAAATACGATTCAAACCAATTTAAAACACTACCCTTTATGCCTAAATAATACAGCCTTTCCAATAAAATCTTAAAATCAACAGTGTCGAAAGCCTTTCTAAAATCAATAAAAACGCCCATGCACTGCTCGCCATTCTCAAGCGCTGAGTTAATATTTACAAATCAAAAGCTACAATCCTAAGAAAATTTGTTTGGTTTTTGAAAAAGGGAAAAGACACCCCCTAAAAGTCAAAGAATCTTAATGAAAATATTATCATCATGTTAAGCTTATCCGAAAACCCTATTGTAGAAGTTTCAAGGTCTCGTCTGAAAAAATGTGGAATTTTGTATTTTTGCCAGAAGAAAGATCACGGATGCGTGTTTATTTGTTTTTCTTATTTTTTTTTTTTCCATGGGTGATTGCATAAAACCAACAGTCCGAGAATATCGAGAATTAAAAACAGAAATTAAAAGTTTAAGTTCCCTTTTAAAGTGACCAAAAATATTGGTGGAGATTTAGCCCCCTTCCCACCTCCTCTTCTTTTTCCTGGCAGTCCTTCAATCAAAATTTTGAAATAGATATTTTGTTCAGCATAGTTAAAAAGCTCAGTAACTATACCTTTGGAGATAACATAACCCCCCTCGACCCCTGGCGAACGGTCTTTTAAGTTATAAAATCTACCTTTTTGCGGAGTTTGCATACGTTCTTCGGGTGGGGGCAAAAGTTGAATTTTATTGTGGGTGGGACTTTCCACGTGGCGAATTTTTCATGGTGGGGGGGGGGGGTAAGTTATCGGGGTATGCTTTCCAGGGGGAGTTCTACACTTGGGGAATTTGCCGGAATTTCTTTTATACGGATTTCTTTTATTAGTCTTACTTTCTCTTTGCCGACTCAATTTTACACTTGGAGATGTTAAGGGGAATCGTCCGGGGGAAAAATGCTACCGGGTTGGAATTTTCTAAGAGTATCTTTCCAAGGGGAGGGGAGATTTTTCACGAGAGAAATTCTCCGAGGGAGAGATTTCCACGGAATAAATTTTCCAGAGGGCATTTTCTGTGGAAGTAACTTTCCACTAGGGGGTGGGGTATTTTTGGGAAAGCTTTTTGCCAGAATACTGAATTTCCGCAGTGTTTTCTCCAACTCAAGTTTTGATCCAGGATGAATCCCAGATATCGGATCTCTTCGACTTGTGAGAGCGGTAGGCCATTGTAAATGATAACACCAGAGAGAGTGGGAGCAGAACCAGTCCTCGTAAACATCATAAAATCAGCTTTTGATGCATTGACACTAAGTAGGCTAGCACAAACAAATTCATGTAGGCCATCAAGCGCCTTATTCGCCTTGAAAAAGAGCTCTTGCAGTGACTTTTCTGCAATCATTAAAGCCGTGTCGTCAGTAAACGAAGTAACTAAAGCTCCGGGAATGTAGAATCTCATTGTGTCTACGAATATCAGGTACCGGAGAGGACCAAGAACTGAGCCCTGTGGAACACCGCACTTTATGGGAAACGGCTGAGAAGATTTGTTACTCAAAGTCACTCGTAGCTTCCTTTCACTTAAATACGATTCAAACCAATTTAAAACACTACCCTTTATGCCTAAATAATACAGCCTTTCCAATAAAATCTTAAAATCAACAGTGTCGAAAGCCTTTCTAAAATCAATAAAAACGCCCATGCACTGCTCGCCATTCTCAAGCGCTGAGTTAATATTTACAAATCAAAAGCTACAATCCTAAGAAAATTTGTTTGGTTTTTGAAAAAGGGAAAAGACACCCCCTAAAAGTCAAAGAATCTTAATGAAAATATTATCATCATGTTAAGCTTATCCGAAAACCCTATTGTAGAAGTTTCAAGGTCTCGTCTGAAAAAATGTGGAATTTTGTATTTTTGCCAGAAGAAAGATCACGGATGCGTGTTTATTTGTTTTTCTTATTTTTTTTTTCCATGGGTGATTGCATAAAACCAACAGTCCGAGAATATCGAGAATTAAAAACAGAAATTAAAAGTTTAAGTTCCCTTTTAAAGTGACCAAAAATATTGGTGGAGATTTAGCCCCCTTCCCACCTCCTCTTCTTTTTCCTGGCAGTCCTTCAATCAAAATTTTGAAATAGATATTTTGTTCAGCATAGTTAAAAAGCTCAGTAACTATACCTTTGGAGATAACATAACCCCCCTCGACCCCTGGCGAACGGTCTTTTAAGTTATAAAATCTACCTTTTTGCGGAGTTTGCATACGTTCTTCGGGTGGGGGCAAAAGTTGAATTTTATTGTGGGTGGGACTTTCCACGTGGCGAATTTTTCATGGTGGGGGGGGGGGTAAGTTATCGGGGTATGCTTTCCAGGGGGAGTTCTACACTTGGGGAATTTGCCGGAATTTCTTTTATACGGATTTCTTTTATTAGTCTTACTTTCTCTTTGCCGACTCAATTTTACACTTGGAGATGTTAAGGGGAATCGTCCGGGGGAAAAATGCTACCGGGTTGGAATTTTCTAAGAGTATCTTTCCAAGGGGAGGGGAGATTTTTCACGAGAGAAATTCTCCGAGGGAGAGATTTCCACGGAATAAATTTTCCAGAGGGCATTTTCTGTGGAAGTAACTTTCCACTAGGGGGTGGGGTATTTTTGGGAAAGCTTTTTGCCAGAATACTGAATTTCCGGCATGATTTTAAAAATAGTCTTTTCAAATGAAAGTTTTTCCAATTAATGTGCGCTATGAAAACGTTTTCACCTGGAACTGTCCCCAGGAATTTTTTTTTTTTTTGGGGGGGGGGGGTAACTTTCTGGTGGGGGTATTTTCCTGGTGGGGGGTATTTTATGTGAGATTAAATTTCCATAGAGGGATTTTCCATGAGAAGAAGGAATTTTCTATAGAGAACGAGCCGGATTCCCCGACATTATTTAAAAACGATCGGAAATTAAATAAAAAGCAAGATTTTTTAATTTACAGGAAGTAGTAACATCAAAACTTAAAGCTAACAGAAATTATTGCGTATATGAGAGGGCTGCTCCTCCTAAATACCTTGCTGTCTAAGCTTAAGTTTGACTTTTTGTCAGAATTCTTTAAGAACGAATCCTGAAACACAATGTCAATTTAATAAGTATATTAAGATTATTGAAATGTTCTAAAAAAGCTTTAGCGTAAAGACCGATGTATTGAGGAGGAGGAAGCCTCCTCATTTACGCAATAATTTCTGTTCGTTTTAAGTTTTGACGTTGAAATTTTTTTTTTTTTTTTACTGTCAAGTTTGAAACGAAAATTGTTTTTACCCAGTCTGTTTTAGGTGAAGAATCATAGGCAGCGCAATAGAGCTGCCTAAGTTAAGAGCGATGTTGGCACAATGTATTATTATTTTATAGACCAGAGAATTTTGTATAGAAGGGGTTATCGTAGGAACTTCAAAAGGAGCTCATTTGACTGGAACGGGAAAGGAATAGTGACCTTTTTAATTGGCAAAAGTGATTGGAGGGCAGCCAGTCCTCCTTCAACGCCCAAAATTTTTAGGTAATCATTTTGATAAGCACAGTTGGAAGGTTCGGAAATTAATCTCTTTGAGGAGGACAACCCCCTCACAGCCACCAGGGCAAGGTTTCTAAGTTATATCCTGGGGGTATATAAGGTTTTACATAAAGGGTGGTCGTATAAACTTCGGAGTTGCTCATTTGATTGGTAATCAAAAGTTCCAGTGCCGTAAATTTATTATTTTCTCGCGATTACCCATGGGTAAAAAATTAAATATGTCTGATGGAGTTACAAAACGGACTGCGTCTGTGGAATACCTTGGGATTGTAATTGATGAAACTTCATTTTCTAAGCAACGTGTAACTTTAACTAGTTAAGTCCTGGTCAGGAATTTAGGTATAATGAAGGAACTCCAACATTTTTTTTCCTAAATCCGTCCTTCGTCGTCTTTATTTTTCTCTAATATACCCGTATATACTTTATTGCTCAAGTATTTGGCTTTCTACTTTTCCATTTATCTTAAAACCAATAAGAGTTCTACAAAATTACACAGTAAGGATTTTAGCATGTATTTCTCCCCGTCAGTCTGTCGGAAAATTCACCCAATTTTGAAATTTTTGCCGGCTGCAGACCGTCGTGAACTTGAGGTATTGTGGTTTATTTTTGAACAGCAACAGAATGTTCAGCCTCGTTGTTTTGTGAAATATTGTCCATTAGGTCTGGTGTTCATTTTCAAAATAAAAGGAAAAATGCTGACTTTTATTTACCAGGAGACATTTCTTTCCGTTCATTTTTTTTCTATTTTGTTTTTTATAGAGGTATATGGAAATGCAATAGTTTAACTAAAAATATTAAGATCATTGTAACTCTTATATCTAGAAGAACTGTTTTAGTAGAATATGGGTTTTAATTAATTTATTCATTTTTTGTGGGGGTTAGTTTGATGCTGTGTTCTTGGAGGAAAAATAAATATATGATGTGTTTTTTTAGATTTATTGTTTAGTGTGATGGTATTTTTAGTGGTGTCCGCTACCAAGTGTTCTTTTTGTTCTAAGGATTTTGTTTTTTTTTATACTCCCCTACGGACAAGCTTTATTTCTTAGGGGAGGTAGCATTATTTTTTTTTGTTTATAGGTTTTGTCAATACATCCTTCTCTCTCTCTATTTCAAAGACATTTATAAAATGTGTTATCTGAAAATTAATTTTCGGATGAAAGTTCATCATTAGACGTAAATTGTTTCCAAACATTTTGAAAATTGTATAAAGCTTTTATTTACAATGTCAAATATAACTATGGATCTCCCTTTTAATGTTTTAAAGGAAGGCAAAACTGGCAAATGAAATTTTCTTCGCTGAACGATTTTTCTTTAACACTAAAAGTCAAAGAGCAACTTGGAACATCAGGTGAAAGGTGGTTGTAGCTGTGGCACGGTAGACCTTAAACTGAGAACTATTAAGTTGGTTCGCTAAGCAGAAGCTACTACAATTTGTCTGAAAGTTGATGTTTTTTTTTAGATTTATTGTTTAGCGTTTAGGCCTACTTTTGAGAGGAAACTCTGAAAAAAGGGGTTGGTTGATTTACTTGTGTAACACTGAAAATAATTAAACCTTGCCTTTACAATTCCCCCCCCCCCCCTTAAATAGTCAAGCTAATGTAGCCTATTTGTCTACTTTTCTTAGCCTAGTTGTTTAAGCAATGATTCCAAAAGGGGTGAGCATCGTTTGACTATTATAGGGGTTACCTCATGCCAAGGGGCAATTTACTTTTTTTTTATCGAGATTTGGAGTTGTTTCCACAGATGGAAATTAAGAGGCTAGTGCAGCCAATTTTTCACGATGGCTGGCATCATCGAAAGTGCCAGAAACTGATTCTCTGCTCCTCTCAAATGTAAATTCGTGAGAGTGAGAAAATTTGTTGTTTTTGATCTGTGCTGTGCACAATGAATTTCTACAAATCTTGGGGATTGGATTTTAAAAACCGAATGCGCATGTTAGACGATCTAGACCATGGTGGTCCTATAATGGAGACGTGTCGAGGACGACGGATCTAGAGCCAAGCAGAGCAAGCACAGGCATTAGTAGAAGAGAAGATACAAGTCAAATGATTTTGAGTTTAGTGTTATGATATTGTGTTTGAATTTCCAGCTAATCCAACGGGGATTTGGGCCATTTATCTTAGGGGGGAGGTGTTGGAACCATTGGTCCAAGTTTTACAGATAAATGTCCCTCCCAGATTCATTTCTTTCAGCCCCTTAATTATTTTCCTTCCTTATGTAATAAATATTAATTTTCCTGTTATTTTTTTGACACCATTTTGGGTCCTCTTACCTGTGTACGTGTTTAATTGACCACGAGGGAAAAAGTGCGCAGCTAGGGAGATTGGCCAGTACAGTAGTAGTCCTGGGATTGGCTGGAAAGATTCATTTACCACCCCTAGTAACCCCCACCGCGTGCTGCGGTTAGCGGGCTGGGAGAATTTGTCCTTCTTCAGTTCAGTTCATTTTATACAGCGTGAGTGTTAATACAGTAAGCCTTTTCTATGTACTCTTTTAACTTTTCAGCTTAGGTCGAATCTAAAAGAGTTAATTAGAAATCTTATCGGTAAACTTTGGCTTTAAATGTGGCCATAAACCATCCGATCACGTTAGTATAAAGGAACCGTTGGAGTAACCGCGGAAATCCCACTAATTTGGGGCCAAAGAGGGATCGTCCCCCTCCAGTAAGTGGCATAGCAACTCTTTGCGCCATTTTTGCCTTTAAAAGTGGTGACCCCGCACAATAAACCTCCAATACTGACGTATTGAGGAGGGGCCAGCCCCCTCATTTATGTAATGATTTTTGTGAGTTTTAAGCTTTGACGTTGAAAATCTATTTTTTTCTTAAAAACTTTCAAGTTAGAAAAGAAAAATGTTTTTACCCAGTGTGTTTCATGCGAATAATCATAGGCAGTGCAATAGAGCTGCCTAAATAAAGAGCGATGTTGGCACAATGTATTATTTTGTTTTAGTCTAGGAAATTTTGTATAGAAGGAAATGTCGTAGGTACTTTGAAAGGAGCTCATTCGATTGGAATGTGAAAGGGCTATCGACCTTTTTAATTGGCGAAAGTCTGAAGTACAGTCCCCCTTCAACGCCCAAAAGTTTTAGATAATCATTGCGTTTATCGCAGTTGAAAGGTCGGGAAATTAATGTCTTTGAGGAAGACAAACCCTTCACAGCCCTCAGGGCAAGGTTTGTAAGTTATACCCTGAGGGTATATAAGGTTTTATAGAAAGGGTGGTCGTATAAACTTCGGAGGGACTCACTTGATTGATAATCAAAATTTCTAGTACCTATTTTAAGAGTTAAAGTGATCGGACGGCAGCAACCCCCCTCCCCCAGACACAATTTGTTTTTTCCAAAAAAGCATCTGATAGAATTTTTAAGATAGTCATTTGTTCAAAAACTGTCCAAAGATGACATAAAAAAAACCTTTGGTGTTGACACAACCACCTCAGAGCCTCAAAACAAGGGTCGGTACCACGTCCGGGAGCCTTTGTCGACCAAAAATAACGAAAAACCAAAAACAAAAAAAAATTAAGCAAGAGAGAAAAAATAAAACAGTTGTTTTAAAAAATAACACACATAAAACCAAAACTTAACCCTAATAATTTTAACTAAATAATTAACTAAAATAATTAACTAATAACTAAAATATTTAAACTAAAATAAATTTAAACTAATTAACTAATAAACTAATTAAATAAACTAATAAACTAATTAATAAAATTTAAACTAATTAAGTAAAATAATTAACTAAAATAATTTTCACGCTTTGACCTCATCCTGATTTTTATTTGTATTGGTCACTCTAGATTTGTCCCAGTTAAAGACAGGAACCATGCCACAATTGATGATAAGAAAAAAGTTTCAGAGCAATGGGCAGTATCTGGTGAGCCGTGATAAATTTATGGAGATGATGTAGGAAAATGATGAAAAATTTATGACATTTTGAATGTTAATGAAGATTTATTTTGTGAGGGAAAATTAGTGTCAGTGCTAAAAGGATAAAAAAGACACTAGGGCTTAGGTGTTGATATTGTCGCAAATGAGTTTTTTTTTTTAATATGGTAGTTTTGAGGTAAGAGGTAAGTTACTGAAGAATATAAATATAATTTTTGAAGAAAGAAGAAGTACCCTAATGGTCTTAGGAAAACTAATTACTAGTTACTTACTTAAGTCCCATCCATCCTCATGGGACGTCTTGGGGCCACTCCTTTCAAAGAAATCTGATGAACTAGGGCTCGATAAGCTGTTAAAGACAGGAAAAAAAATAAGCTGTTAAAGACAGGAAAAGACAGTAAAAAAATAAATAAAGATAATAACCGCTAATCAACAGGCCATAAAATTATTTTAAACTATATAACAACAAGTACGCAAAGGCCTTCAATCAAAATTACCACACAAATTAACACTTCATTCAATAGATAATAAATTAACATTTAAAATTAACACATCACAAATTAACACTTCATTCAAAAATTAAATCAAATAAAATAAATTAAGCTTCGTGCGCAGTTCTATATAAATTATGAGAAAAAACATTTAATTTGGATAAATATTTATTTTGCTTTTTCTCCAAAACATCAACAGGGTTTTTTATTTATATGTATTCATTAAAAAGTATTTGATTCAGATTTAGAAAAGCGGCAAAGGAATTTAGAAAAATTAAAAAATGTGGTTTTTACATGCGCAATATTACTAATTCTAAAAAACGGGAGAAGCGATGAAAAAAAAAACTAAAATTTGATCTTGGCTATCCGGCGCAGACATCTCATTTCGAATGCAAAGAGTTTGCGCTCGTTTTCTTCTTTTAATGTCCAGGTTTTACACCCATATAGAGCAATTGGTATGATCAGACTGTTGAATAGATGCACTTTCAGATGGCTCGAAAGGTGGTTAGATTTCCAGATTTTTGATAGTCTTTTGAAGCTAGAGCTAGCAAGACCGAGGCGGCGTTCATTGTCAACAGTGTGGCAGTTGTCAGTATGTCAGTTGTTAAGAGACTGCCGAGGTAAAGGAATTGATCGACTCTTTCCACTTGTTCACCGTCTATTACAATCAAGGGAAGGGGGGGGGGGGTTGTTATCTCCCGTCGTGATGTGACCTTGATTTTGGTCTTGTTTGCGTTAATCTGCATACCAAATAGCTTTGTTGCTTGGGAGATACAGTTAGCCTGTCTCTGGAGTTCTTGGGCGGTAGTGGACATCTGGACAATATCGTCCGCATATGCTAGTTTGTCAATTAAGACTCCTCCTATTCTGACTCCATATTCGACGGGTATCAGGGAGAGGATGGCATGCAGAAACAGGTTAAACAAGTGCGGTGAGAGGAAGCATCCTTGCAGGACCCTGGAAGTTGTTGGGAATTCACCAGAGAGCCCTCCAGTGGTCAGTATTTGACTTTTAAATTGGTTGTACATGTCCTCAGTGATTCTGACTATTTCATCTGGGACATCGTAGTGTCTTAGAATATGCCACAAGCCTTTCCTCCATATTAGGTCAAAGGCCTGTCAGAAGTCAATAAATAGCTGATAGAAGTCTCTGTTAAACTCGATGAACCGTTCCATCATCTGACGCACAGTAAAGATTTGGTCAATAGTTGATCATCCCGGTCGAAAGCCCGCTTGATACTCGCCAAGAACAGAGGTGATTATTACTTGAATTCAGCAAAGCAGGATCTTGGTCAGGATTCTAGTTTGGTGGCTTGTGAGGCTGATGGGCCAGTAGTTGTCACATTCTTTCTTTGAGCCTTTTTTGTGTATTGGGACTATTGCTGCCTTGCACCACTGCTGTGGGACGTGTCCAGTAGACCAGGTGGCTGATATAAGACTGTGGTATAGGTCGACAACGTCTTCTGAACCAACATTTATCAGTTCAGCAGTGACACCGTCTGGCCCCGGAGCTTCGCCTTGCTTTAAGGATTCTATAACCGCTTTGGTCTCGCTTCTAAGCGGAGGTGGAAGGGGGTCCCGATCTATGATTGGGAAGGATTTTAGGACATTTGGGTCGGTCATTACTTCAGGGTTCAGTTTCTCCTCAAAATATTCCTTCCATCGTTCGAGCTTCATCTTGGTATCGCTGATGTCGTTCCCCTGTTTGTCAAGGATTACGGAAGTTGAGGGATCTTTTTTGGATGATAGATCGTTGACTGTTTTCAAGAGGTTGTGGCTGTTGCCTTTTTTGAACTGAGTTTCACAATTCTTACACTTCTCGGTGATATGCCTGCGGAATACCTTCCTCATTTCACGCTCAACTTTCCGTTTGAGATGTTTGTAGGTGTCTTGGCTGCTTCGGTCAGATTTGTTGTTATGTAGGCATTTCTGGTCGCATAATCGAATTATTTCTTCAGTGATCCAAGGCTTTTCAACTTTGGCTTTTTTACCAAGGATGTCGCTTGCAGCCTCGAGGATTGCAGAGGTGGCATGTTCAGCCAAGCGATCAATCTCTTCGGGAGTTGCGAGTGGATTGGATGTACTCAGGATGTCGCGAAATTTTGTAGACAGGCTAGAGCTGTACGTGGCTTTTTTGGTGGGGTCTCGGAGGAGTTCCGTTAGGAATCTTGGGATTTTTGTGGTTTTTGGGAGACGTTTTAACCTCAACTTGATTTTGGACATCAGGAGCGTGTGGTCCGAGTCAAAATCTCCACCGGGTAGTGAGACAGTGTCCATTACAGATGACTTCCAACGTTTGGATATCAGGAAGTAGTCGATCATATTTTCAGTGACTCCATCAGGGGATCTCCATGTTACTTTTCGGCGATGACTGTGCTTGAAAGCAGTATTAGAGATGTAGAGTTCATTCTTCCTGCAGAAGTCAATAAGCCGTTCTCCCCCTGCATTAAGACGACCATGTCCGTGTGGGCCCATGACATCTTTTCGACCAGCATGGCAACTGCCAACTATCGTATTAAAGTCACCCAACACGATAAGTATATCATTTTTGGGGATCTGGTCAGTGATGCTTTGTTGCTGAAAGTAGAATTGGTCGCACTCCTCTTCACTACGGGCTGAATCCGGGGCATATATCTGGACGACTGAGAGATTTTTGATTGGCCCTTTCAGGCGGATGGTCGCTATTCTCTCCGATACAGGAGTGAAAGTCATTAGTGACCTTTTGGCGGCCGGAGAGAGGATGAAGCCGACACCCTGCCAATGGACACCATCAGAACGTCCTGACAGTAGGAAAGTGGTTCCAAGGATATTTTCTTCTCCGTTTTGAGGAAGATGCGTCTCAGACATACCGACTATATCCCACTTGTATCTATCAATTTCTTTCAACACCAGATCCATTTTGCCAGGTTTAGTTAAAGTCCGGGTATTTAGTGTACCAATATTGAGAGTGTTTTTCGCCGATATTAAACTATCATCCCGTCTGGGAGTCGTCCTAGGCCTATGGTCGTCAGCTACCCCGTACGCGGTAGCAAATTCATCATCATTCTCATTCCTTATCATCATCAAATCACAAGGGTCGTCGGTTTCCCCGGACGCGGTAGCACTTCTACTTTGATCTTTTGAGCCTTTGTTCATATTTGAAAAGATATGGTTTCTTGGCTGATTCATTGACGGCAGCAAGCCACTCCTCTCCGTCAACTTGCAGAGGCCGTTGTCCGAGTCTAGGTCTTCCGCCCTTTTGCAGTTGTCCTCCTGGAGAGGATCCTCCCACGATGGTATTCTGCAGTACCATACAATTTAACCCATTGCTGGAAGAAGGTTTGCAACTAGCAGGACGTGTCCACATGCCGGTGGGTCCTGCTCAGTGTGCATCAGAGGGGCCTTCTTCCTCCTCCGCCTGTATTTATGACCCACGGGAGAGGGTACCCCTGTTTCAATTATGGATCCCCAGGGGCTAGGTCCCCCTTGGTCCGCGCCTCCCTTACGGAGGTACCCTTCATATGTGTAGGACATTCCCCTATCCATCAACTGGGGACGAGCTGAGTGGCCTGGGGAGGGCCCCTACTGAGAAAACTAATTAAGCCCCTCCATAAGTAAGGTGATAAGAGTGAGTGTGGTAATTATAGACTAGAATGTTTTCTCTAGGAACCAAATTAATTTGCAAATTATTCTTATTGGCCAACCGTCTAAGACCCACCAAAAAGCAGGTTGTCTGCAAATGGGGTAGAAGGATGTCGCGAGGGAAGATATAAAGAAAATAGACACTTCTTCACGGGTTGCGAAGAGGAAGGCTATGAATAGATTGGGATGGAAGAAGAGAGTGCGTAGAAGTGTTGAGCTCAGGTGGCTTCGTGTTACAACAAGTTCTTAGTATCCGTAGTCGAGGGCACTGACCTTTGATGATCTTTCAGTCATAATAGTGAAACCTTATGATATAGTTCTACTGCTCAAATCAGGTATAGTGAAGGTCAATTCAACTTCATGCCTTTGCTCAATCTCAATTTGGAAGGTTTTGAAGATCTTTGAATTTACTTCTTTAATTAAAAAAAAAAAAAACCTTGATAGCTTATGGCTTAAAGTTCCATCGAAATAACAGGAATCGTGTTTTCAAAACTAAACTCAAAACCTAATGTAAAAGAGATTTAAATCTCAAGATTAAGTTATTAAATATTTTGTAAGCATTGAGATAGGTTGCAAGTCCTAGAAATCAGGAAAGGGTTTACACAGTAGAGTGGCAATTCCTTCGAAGGACACAGTGTTGGCCCTGGCTTCACTTTGAAAGTTTCATTCGCCTAACTCAAGTACTTTGCAACATCAAAAAAGCCCTTGGTCTGAAATTTCACCCTTTAAAGTTAATAGGATGATACAGCTATGGGCGACTTTTTCAAACAGATCATTTAGGCCTACTTTTGAGAGGAAACTCTGAAAAAGGGGTTGGTTGATTTACTTGTGTAACACTGAAAATAATTAAACCTTGCCTTTACAATTCCCCCCCCCCCTAAAATAGTCAAGCTAATGTAGCCTATTTGTCTACTTTTCTTAGCCTAGTTGTTTAAGCAATGATTCCAAAAGGGGTGAGCATCGTTTGACTATTATAGGGGTTACCTCCATATGACAATATAGAATAAATTATTTATATCTAAACACTAGAATATTGTCATTTACAACTATTTAGAATGTAGTATGAACTCAAACAGAAGACAACATTATGTTTTCTCCCATTATGAAGAATAAAAAAAAGTCTTGCAAGAAACTTTTTATACATAACACTATTATAGTGCAGCCTATATAAAGTCAAACATACAACTTTTAATGTCTTGTGCTAATATAGAGCAGCCTAAATGAAGTCATAGAGAGGACTTTTTAATATCTCATTCTATTATAAAGCGCTATAAACAAAGTCATACAAATCACTTCTTTAGTTTTCTCCTTAAACATATGTAATGCACTAAATTGCCATACAGAATATATTATACTACCTCATGTCTATATAGAAAAAACAATAAAAAGTCATAGAGATGACTTTTTACATCATACAGTTATAGATCAGCCTTAGAAAAGCCATACACACAACTTTTCATACACCATTCTATTGTTGAGCTACCTTAATAAAGTCATACAGCTAACTTTTTATACCTTGGATGTTTGTAATTATTTATTACTATTTATAGAGAAAAGATCATCATTACCTGTAAATTTTGAAAATCCAGCTGAGGCCAACAACAATCCCCTGATGTGAAGAGGTCCTTTTCACTGAACGTCATAATCACATGAACCTCATAATAACAATAATTTACAAAAAGACTGAAGGTACATTGTGGGCGAATGTAAATTCAGCAGTCAATATTTATGAAGATTTAATTAATAAATGCCATTTTAAATTATTTTCTGTTTTCTAGTATCTCTAGTTTTCTAGTAGTTCTGTTTTATAATATCTTCTGGTAGAACATATGAAAATTACTTCTGAAACTCCTGAATGAAGCATCAATAGAGTCAATCCTTTCACATTGAGAACTTTCTTTTGGTCCCTAGACTCAGTGATTTAACTGGCTAGGTTTTTATTCCGTTTTACGGCTCCAGTGTTTTTTTTATTATTTTTTCCCAGAGACACTTCATATGGGAGGGATCGTCTCAGAAACTTCAAAGGTGGCTCATTCGATTAGAAATCGAGAGTTTTAGTGCCCTTTTTAAGGGTCAAAATTGATTGGAAGGCAACTAACACTCCTTCTACGCCCACCAGTTCCCCAAACACAGCCAATAAAAATTTTGAGATAGCCATTTTGTTCAGAGTAGTTGATTTCCAGATAGAAATTATGTTTTTAAGGAGGAAACTCCCCCACAGCCCTCCGGGCAAGGGTTATAAGTTATGCCCTGGGGGCATATATGGTTCTTATGGAAGGAATGCTCGTATAAACTTCAGAGGGCTCATTTGATTGGAAATCAAAAGTTCTAATTCACTTTGTAAGCGTCAAAAGATATCGAAGGGTAACCAGCTTCCCCCCCCTCTAACCCCCAAATGCATCCGATATAATTTTGAGATAGGTATTTTGTTAAAATAAGTTCAAAGATCATATAACAAAAATTCCGGTGTCGACACGACCCCCCAAGGCCGGATGCAGGCGTTGTAAGTTATGCCCTGGGGTCATATATGTGTCTTATGGAAGGATGCTCGTATTAACTTCAAAGAGGGCTCATTTGATTGGAAACTGGAAGTTCTAGTTCATTTTTTAAGAGTCAAAAGAGATTGGAGGGCACCTAGCCCCCTCCAAGCCCTTTTTTTCCTCAAACCCATCCGATAAGAACTTTGAGATTTATAAAATTATAGCCTTTTTTTAAAATAGTTCGAAGACCATATAACAAAAACTCCGTGGTCAACATAGCCCTCCAGGGTCCGAGGGCAGGCGTTGTAAGTTATGCCCTGGGGGAATACATGGTTCTTATTGAAGGGATGCTCGTAAAAACTTCAGAGGCGGCTCATTTATTTGAAAATTGAAAGTTCTAGTTCAGTTTTTTAGAGTCAAAAGAGATTGGAGGGCAGCTAGCCCCCCCCACGTCCCTTTTTCCCCAAATGCATCCAATAATAATTTTTGAGATAGCCATTAAGTTAAAAAGTGCTCAAAAGTCAGAGAACAAAACTCAGGTGTCGTCACAACCGCCCAGGGCCCGAGGGCAGGCGTTGTAAGTTATGCCCTGAGGCATATATGGTTGTTATGAAAGGGTTGTTCGTATAGACTTAAGAGAGCTCATTTGATTGGAAATTGAAAGTTCGAACTCACTTTTTAATAGTCAAAAGAGATCTGGGGATAGCTAGCCCCCCCCCACGCCTCTTTTTTACTAACCCATCTGATGAAAATTTTGAGACAGTTGAAAGGTCGGATAAGTAAAACTCCGGTGTCAATCCAACCCCCCAGGGCCCAGGGGAAGGCGTTCTAAGTTATGCCCTAAGGCCATGCATGGTTCTTATGAAGGGGATGCTCGTATAAACTTCATACAGGGCTCATTTGATTGGAAATTGAAATTTCTAGTTTACGTTTTAAGAGTCAAGAGAGTTAGGGGCAACTAGCCCCCCCCTCACCCTTTTCTTCCTAAACCCATCTGCTACAAATTTTGAGCTAGCCAGTTTTTGGAAATTGTTTAAAAATTAGATAACGAAAACTCCCCAAAGGGCCCGGAGGAAAGGCGTTGTAAGTGTTGTTCTGGGGGTGTATATGGTTCCTATGAAAGGGATGCTGGTATAAAAGTCAGAGAAGGCTCATTTGATTGGAAATTGAAAGTTCTAGTTCAAGTTTTAAGAGTCATTAGATATTCGAGGGCAACTAGACCCCCCCCCACGCACCCTTTTTTTCCCGAAGCTCATCCGATACAATTTTTATAAGAGCCGTTTCATTAAAAATGTCTCAAAGGTCAGATAAGAAAAAATCCTTTGTCGACGCAACCCCCCAGGGCCCGGAGGCAGGCGTTATGAGTAATGCTCTAGGGGCATATATAGTTCTTATGGAAGGGATGCTCATATAAACTTCGGAGAGGGCTAATTTGATTGAAAATGGAAAGTTCTTGTTCACTTTCAAGACTCAAAAGAGATCGGAGGGCAACTAGCCCCCCCTCTACGCCCTAAATGCATCAGATAAAAATTTTGAGATAGACATTTTTTTAAAGTAGTTCAAAGTTTAGATAACAAAAACTCCGGTGTCGACAGAGCCCCCCAGCTTCCAGGGATAGGCGTTGTAAGTTATGCCCTGGGGGCATATATCGTTGTTATGGAAGGGATGCTCGCATAAACTTCATAGAGGGCTCATTTGAATGGAAATTGAAAGTTGTAAGAGTCAAAAGTAATTGGAGGGCAGCTATTCTCCCCCCACACTCCATTTATTTTTGCCCAGAGGCACTTCATATAGAAGGGGTCGTCGTATAAACTTCAAAGGGGGCTCATTCAATTGGAAATCGAGAGTTCTAGTGCCCTTTTTAAGATCCAAATGTGATCAGAGGGCAACTAACCCGCCAAGCCCTTTTTCCCCAAATACATCTGATAAAAAGCTTGAGGTAGCCATTTTGTAAAAAATAGTTCAAAGATCATATAACAAAAACTCCTTTATGTATAGCCATTTCGTTAAAAATAGTTCAAAGATCAGATAAGAAAAACTCCTGTGTCGACACCCCCCCCCCCCAGGGTCCTGGGCAGGCGTTATAAGTATTGATCTGGGGGCATATATGGTTCTTATGGAAGGTATGCTCGTATAAACTTCGGAGAGGGCTCATATGATTGGAAATTGAAAGTTCTCGTTCACTTTTTAAGAGTCAAAAGAGATCGGAGGGCAACTAGCCTCCCTCTCAACGCCCTTTTTCCTCAAAGCTATCCGATAAGAACTTTGAGAGAGCCATTTTTTTCGAAATAGTTCAAAGGTCTGATAACAAAAACTCCGGTGTCGAAACAACCCTCCAGGGCCCGAGGGGCAGACACTGTAAGCTATTTCTTGGGGCCGTATGTGGTTCTTATGAAAGGAATGGCCATTTAAACTTCAGAGAGTTAATTTGAATGGAAATTAAAAGTTGTAGTTCATTTTCTCAGAGTTAAAAAAGATCGGAGGGCAACCAGCCCCTCCCGTCCTCCACGCCTTTCGATTTATCGGATGGATAAACCCATCCGATAATAGTTCGTTCATTCGATATTAAGACTCTGGGGTCGAAAAAGCCCCCCAGGGTCAAGGGACAGGCGTTGTAAGTTATACTCTGGGGATATATAAGGTTCTTATAGAAGGGATTGCTCGTATAAACTTCAGAGAGGGCTCATTTCATTGAAAATAGACAGTTCTAGTTCACTTTTAAAGAGTCAAAGAGACTGAAGGTTAATTAGCCCCCCCCCCCCCCACCACCACCCTTTTTCCCCAAACCCATCCAATAAAAATTTTGAGATAGCCATTTTGTTAAAAATAGTTCAAACATCAGATAATAAAAACTGCGAGGTTGACGCAAACCCATTTTTTCACTTTGATATTGTTACTTTGACACCAGTTTTGATACTTAGATGAACATTTGATTTTTTTTAAAGTTTGATTTTGAAATAAGGAATTTTTAAAAACTTGAAACTTTTTGCAATCAAAAACAAACAAAAATTAATTAACAAAAAATTTCCGAAAATTAAGTTTTTCAAAGAAAAGTAAAGGCCATTTTAAACTTAAGCTCAGCAGATACAAATACCTGTTAAAATTCAAACTCAAAACGACCAGAAATTAATATTAAAGAATAAATGAAACCAAAACGAACATAAATTAAATAAACATTCAGAGCAAAAAAACATACAACAAGTAATAATATAAATGAATAAATAGGTCTTAAAGCGAGTAATGATTAGATTGAATAGGAAAATCAAGCTTAAAACGAAAAAAAATTTTCATTTAAGTATAAATGAAACTTAAAACGGACAGAAATTAAATAAACATTCAATGAAAACAAACATACTATAGATATTAATGTAAATTAAAAAATAAATCTTAAAACGAGTGAAACTTAAATTGAATATACAAATCAAGTTTGAAGCGAACAAAATTACTACAAACAAGAGTTTGGATATCAACTCCTTCTCTCACCGTAAAAGTCTAAAACCTACTGCGTCATTGGCGCTTTATCGAAAATTAGATGCGTCTTGAACGGTCTAGAAAAGTAAAAACAACATCAAACTGAATATTTAATGTATAATGATACTAATTGTTGAAAGATCCGTCAGTTCAAGAACTTATTTCAGTGTAATTTTTTTTATTTTCAATGCTGTAAGAACTGGAAAAGGAAATATTTGTAAAATAATTCGTTTTCACTTAAGCGCGAATGACGCAGTAGTCTTTTGGTTATTATTTACAAATAGGAGGGAAGCAGTATCCAAACACTTGTTTGTAGTGAAACTATGTTCGTCTTGAACAACTTTAAAAAGAGCTAATAAATTAAACTGAATATTTGATGTATAATGATATTAATTGCTGAAAGCTCATCAGTTCAAACTGTTAGTATAACTTTAATGTTAGTATAATTAAATTTTAATAATTATAATGTTAGTATAAGTATAATTATAATTATAATGATTTTCAATATTATGTACAAAAGAAAAATATTCGTCATAAAATTGGTAGTGTAATTTATATATGTGTATTCTATTATATTTGATAAGTTTTTTCACTTCTAAGAATTCTTTTGTGCCTATTCAAAGAGCTTGATGCAGAAAGGTTTTTTTTTTTTTTTATGGATAACACTTTCATATATGCATATTGGAATTAGAACTTAAAGTGACTTGGATCAAAATTTGTTATATATGCAATCTAAAGGGTTTTTTCACCTGTACACCCTCATTGGATCTTATTTAAAGAGCCTTATTTAGAAAATCTTTTCTCATATATATTACACTAAAAGCATTTTTCACTTGTATGTACTCGTTTATGTTTAGTCAAACAATCCTGCCGAGCAAATTTTTTCTCACAAATATCACAGTGGAAGGGTTTTTCCATTGTATGCATTCGTTTATGTCTAGTCAAATGTCCCGACTCAACAAAATTTTTCTTACATATATCACACTGGAAGGGCTTTTCACCTGCGTGCACTCGTTTATGACTAGTCAGATTTTGCGACTGAGCAAACGTTTTCTTACACATATCACACTGGAAGGGTTTTTCTCCTGTATGCACTCGTTTATGTTGAGTCAAATCACCCGATTGAGTAAAAAATTTCCCACATACATCACACTGGAAGAGTTTTTCTCCTGTATGCACTCGTTTATGTCTATTCAAATTTTCAAACCGAGCAAAAGTCTTCTTACATATATCACACTGGAAGGGTTTTTCCCCTGTATGCACTCGTTTGTGTCTAGTCAAATCTGTCGACTGAGCAAAACCTCTATTACATATATCACACTGGAAGGGTTTTTCTCCGGTATGCACTCGTTTATGTGTAGTCAAATGTCCCAACTCAGCAAAGGTTTTCTTACATATATCACACTTGAAGGGCTTTTCACCGGTATGAACTCGTTTATGTACAGTCAAATGTGCAATCCGAGCAAAAGTCTTCTTACATATATCACACTGGAAGGGTTTTTCCCCTGTATGCACTCGTTTGTGTCTAGTCAAATCTGTCGACTGAGCAAAACCTCTATTACATATATCACACTGGAAGGGTTTTTCTCCGATATGCACTCGTTTATGTGTAGTCAAATGTCCCAACTCAGCAAAGGTTTTCTTACATATATCACACTTGAAGGACTTTTCACCGGTATGAACTCGTTTATGTACAGTCAAATGTGCAATCCGAGCAAAGGTTTTCTTACATATATCACACTGGATAGGAGTTTCACCACCAATGCTGCAGATAGTTGTATTTGTTACTTCTAAAATTAGGGAATAAAATTAAATAAAAGTCAATATAACAGCTAAGAGTATTACGTAACTATATTATATTGAGCAACATTGGATGATTGGGATTTATGCTTTAAAAATCTGCTTCGTTTCATAGAAATAATAGAAAATATGATTTAAAATTCAAGCAGGAGAAATATTTAACAGATAAAAGACTTAAAAGTTTTTATAATCATAAGAAGTCTGACACAATATTAAGGACTTTGATACGTTTGATAGTCAACTCCCACTTTCGTTTCTTCCTTCCCTCGTAGAAGAAAGGATTTTCTCTTTATCTTTTCCTTCTTTTATCTCTTAGATTTTGTTTGACCTGAATTTAGGTTTTAGTTTCTTTCTTTTCTTTATTTTTTTCTCTATTTAATTATACTACTGAAAATCTTTACAATACAGTGAACCTGATTTAAAGGAGGGGAGGGGGAAAGCGCAACAAGGGGGGGAGGGCAATCTAAAAAGATAAAATAGTGAACGAAGAAAAACCTCCTGGAAAAAGAACTACATATTTGTTTAATTTATATTTAACGTTTAGGTAACTCAGTGCCAGTGAAAGAAGCAAACAAAAGTTTTCTAACAGCTAAAAGCTCAAGGTAATTAGTGTCGTGGCTTGTGTTAATTAACATATAACGGAATTATGGATCAGTCAATTTAGGGCATTATCCTTAATAAGGTTATAATCACTAACATAGCTCATATACAAGTACCTTTTATATTTTTACTTAACTATGTTTTAGCTGGTGGGCCGGTGTCTACCCCCCCCCCCCCCCGGAAAATACCCCGTTGATAAGGCTTTCCAAATTTGAGAATTTTATTTGATTTTTGTTTTTTATTTTCTGTAGGGGGAAGGAATTTTGGTGCTTGTGTATTATACGCTACTCACTCAAGTTTATGATGAGTAAAAATCGAAAACAAACTGGTTGGTTTCTTTGTTAGTTTCGTTCATTACTGTCAAGAATTGTTTTCTGACTTCAAACTGTCCAAATACTTTACCTCTCTCCCCCCCCCCTTATGTGGGCAAATATATAGCCCAAATTTATATATGTAATCATATTTTCCCATCTATTCTGAAAATTGTCTTGTCATATCTCGCACTAAGCTGAAATATACTAACGAAGAAACCGAATTTGTTCTCGAGTTTTACACAGCATAAACTTGAGGGAGTGGTGTATAATGCATAAGTACTGCATATATATATATATATATGATATATATAATATATATATTATATATATATATAATATATAGATATATATATATATATATTATATAATATATATGATATATTATATATATATAAGATATATCTATAGATATTGATTATATATATATATATATATATAATATATAATATATATAATATATATATTATATATATATATATATATATATGTATATATATATATATATATATATATCTCTCTATATCTCCCTAAATATATCTCTATATCTATATATATATATATGTCTATATAGTATATATATATATATATATAATATATATATATATCTATCTATATATCTATATGTATATATATAATATATATATATCTATCTATCTATATATCTACATATAATATTTATATATATACTAGTTATCTATATATATAATATATATATCTATATATATTATATAGTATATATAGATATATATAATGGTATTATATCTCTATTATTATATATAGTATATATAATATATAGTTTTATATATATATATATATATCTATATATACTATATCGATATTTTTTATATATATATATATATATAGATATATATCTATATAATAGATATATATATATATATATATATATATATCTATATAGATATAATATCTCTATATATATATATTTTATATATATATCATATATAATATTATATATATCATATCTATATATATCATATATCTATATATATATTATATATCTATAGAATATATATATATATATATAATCTTATTATATATATATTATAGTATAATATATTATATCTATATTCTCTAATATATATATATATACTCTATATATCATCTATCTATATATATATATCTATATATATATTATATGATATATTATATATAGATCACATATATATTATATATCATATATATATCTATATCTAGTATCTCTATATATATATATATATATATATATATCATCATCTATCTTATATATATTAACAAAAAAATATATATTCGCATACTATCTATATATCATCATATATACTCATATCATATATATATATATCTTATAATATATATATATCTATTCATACCATATATATACCTATTATCATAATCATCTATATATATATCTATCTTATCTCTCCCTATATATATTATACTCTATATCCTATATATATATATATATATAGATATCTCCTAATATATTATATTATATATATATATCTATCTATATATATCATATATCTATATATATCTATATATATATATAGCTCTCTATTATCTATCCTCTATATATATACTATATATATATAATATTATATAATTATATCTCTATATATATCTATATATATGTATGTATATCGATATCTACTCTATATATCTATGTATGATATATAATCTGCATATACTATATATATATCTGTATATATATATATATACGTATCATATATAATATATATATATATCTATTACTATATATATATATATATATATCTATATATCGTCGTATACTATCCTAAATATATATATGTATCTATATATATAGATTATATATAGATATATATACTATTTAATATATATATATTATATAATATTATTTATTATTATTATTATTTATTTTATAACCCGTCAGTACAAAAACACAAGACATAGTACAATAAGGATAAAGAAAAATACAAAACACGATAAAACACTACTAAACTGACACAAAAATAAGAAACAATTCTACTACACTGACTACTGCTTGAGTAATACTATGGCCAGGTGTGGTTACCAATTTTCCTGTTAAAACGGGAAAATCTGATTTTTCAATTATGAGAGATGGGATTCTGCCAGTTTATACCTATTAATGAGTATGTGTTACGTGTCCAGGGTGGGAGTCCCTAAAAGATACTTATCATATTTTAAAAAATATTGCTCGAAGTTTTCTGTTTAGTGGTGCATGGGAATGTTTCGCCAAAAGATGGTCTCAGGTATACAAAATGGGACAATGCTTAGTGCAATTATAAATCCGAGCAAGGAATAAACCGGTTAGAAGCTGAACTTACGTTTGCAACCAAGCTGCTGGATGCAAAACCGGTCAGCGCTTTTCGAGATGTTTAATTAATAGCTGTCGTGTTGTGTCTTCAAGCGTTTTACCAATCGGTAGTTCCAAGATAATGATGTGAATCTGCTGGCTTTAATATACTTGTCTGTCCCAAGGTCTATGGTAGGCGGGACTTGTGTTTTCGGGCCAATTAACAGTAATACCTTCTGATTTTGCAGCATTAAATTTCAAGGCCTATCGGCAGCATATTGCTTTTGAAAATAGCAAAATTGCATTCAATGCCACCAATATTCCCGGCTCATATTTAAAATATCGTCAGCATAACAAAGAAGAGAACGGTCAATAACCAGCCAGACACACACGTTATTTGGTAATTTTCCTGTGCTGGAAAGAACAATGTATTTATATAAACAGCCGGGGGCAGAATTAGGAGACACCTTGCCGGGCGCCTTTTTCGTTACTGGTAACGGTTTTGGGTAACTTTTCCTTATATTCGTCTTTCTCGGGGCGAAACTACTTTTATATTTGAGGTGCCTGGAGGTTTTCATACATGTCCTTTAATGGCATTATGACATCTCGTTGGGAACGCCTCTCTTTCTCCATTTCGAGAATAATTTGGTCCCGTGGATAAGGGAATCAAACGCACGCTTGACATCATGAATACCAAGCGCGACCGACTCGCCCTGGAGCTTTCAAGCGTCAAATAAGGACAGACAGCCACGACGCTTAGCGCATGGCACACACCAAGACCAGGTTGAAAGCCAAATTGGGAGGGTGGTGCATAACATTTCTCATTTATTTCTTTAATTATAATGAGCATCAAATTTTTGCAAAAAGTTTGTTGATAGAGTAATGGGTCGAAAAGACGTACATGCTTCCAGGGGTTTCCCCTTGTTTTTTGTTTTGCAACAGGGGTAAGGGACCCCTATGCAAAAATTACTGGGAACCACACCTTGGCACAAAATCATCTGAAAAAGCACGAGCATAGGTGCTGAAATGAGCATTGAAGAATGGTTTTTTTTAAATGAAGAGCAGAAATTCCATCAGCACCACGTGACTTTTTCTTTTTAATAAATGCGACGGAGCACGTTCTGAACCTACTCGGATACCGACACAGTAACCCGTCAGAAAGGTCGGTGCTTGTATAGGAAATTTATGCAGCTCTGGCTCTTGTAATTTTGCGCTAAGAGTCGGACAGGGGGGATTTAAATTCATGTTTCTGTTAATAAGTTCTCTCAAGAGTTCAAGGTAAATTGAAGATGCAAGCAAAATTCGGCTGTTTTCTTTCGGAAAGAGTCCTTCCATATAATGTCAGGATTTCGTAGAGCAATCTTCAGAAGACTTGGCAATTACATTAGACCGTGGCGAGGCCAATTCATTTTCCAAACTTAACTTTCTTTTTTGTAATGAGTCTAACGGCATTTACAACCCCAATTCTCGGCCGTCACACTCCTTCCAAACAGAAAGCCCAAATTTTTGCCTGTTGCATTGCATTAAACTAGGCCAGCATTTTGCCGACCAACCTGAAACTTGGTACCGGCGGTCCTTAATTTTTCTTTATGGGAACAGCAGCTTTCCTCAGCTGAGCGAATGAGCGTGTTGGTAATTTGGTCGGCAATATTATATCAAGTTTTCAAGTCGGGCCTCTTTTCGGTTCAATTCGTCGTGACTGGGATCAGAAGGTTAAATGGGATTTTAATTTTTAGCTAAAATTTGTCATCCGAAACTTGCGTGTAAACCGACGTCTTAACATTTATTCAATCCCGTATTTTGTGTCCTATTTTTTTTGTAGTTTTTTGCTGCGTTATATTTTGGTGTGGATGCTCAAGTTGGTTAGCGGGAGGTGTGGGGGAATTTTTTTTTTTTTGGGTGCAGTTCTATTGAAAAATGGTCAGAAGTAAAAGTAGTGTCCAGAACACGCCGTACTGAAGCTAGGGAGTAGGTCTTTAGGAGCCCCCAAATAACATGGTCTAAATTAGAAGTACTTCCTGTGTTGTGTATGTATGTCAAATTTTTGTTTTTTTTCTAAAATGGTAAATGTATCATCTACGGAGAACCATGTACCATACTTTCACGATCACCAGTAAAAAGCGCGTTAGTTTCAAGTAAGATTCAGCACTCATATTGAGCAGTTAAAATCACCTAATATTACAACAAGTGCAATCTTTCTAATCGGATTTTGCCTAAGACATTCAGCTCACTTGCTCAGTTTTTTTCCATGCATATAAAGTAAATATGTTCCCGAAAAGACAATCCTGGTCAAGTCACAAAATAAGTCCGTTGGGTAACGTAAAGAGATTAAGGATGTAATCAACTCGAGAAATGAGCTCTATAAGTTGGGATAATCAAGATGATGCTACTAAAAAAACGCACAATGTCATATGTCTCAAATAAAGAACATCGTAAAAAGGAATTTTGGTTCTCACGTGGTTAAACAAGCATTTGGAAGTCTAACCCCTCTAGAATTCCACCAAATGTCCAGGAGATTATGGGACCCCCCAGACTCGCAAGCAGCTGACAATCTACGGCTTCTGATGGTGAACCTCTGAGCGCTGATATGATGCAACACAACATTTTTTCAAATATTTGTCGCACACACACACCTTCTTGGACGAGCTACTTGAAAATGGACCCATTGAACAAGATTTCGATCATTCGCCCCCATGAAGTATGCGAGAAGCTCAAACGCCTGGACCTCAGGAAGAGTAAATTATCCCTCTAGGAATTCCTATTGAGTTGATAGCTCATTGCTTCTGATGAGCTTAGTCCTATTTGGGCTGCCTGCCTTCATTCAATGTCTAATAGATGGTACATTCTCCAGATTGCTTCAAAGACAGCCCTAATATAACTCCCAGTCCTAAAATAAAAAAACCTCTCTCACCTAAACGATTTGCGCCACGATTTCAAAAAAACCCCGTGCCTTTTCCAAAGTAGTTTGAGGGCTTTATCTGTGAATATTTATAATGGTTATATTGAAGCTAATTTAAGACCCTCGGCAATTTGGTTTCAGGCCTTCCAAATTTCAGGGGTTTTCAGGCTCCCCGTATGCTGCCTAAGAATTATGATACCTTAATGAGAACTGCCTCATGCACCTTTCCATGGCAAGCTCCACCTAGACTCTTTAAACGAGTAAATCCCATCTGGAGTCTTAAACCACTATGGCATTCTCAAGACCAGAACATAATTTGCACTTTACTGAAAACCAATAACATTTTAAATGTTTTTCCGACTTTTTGGAAACTTTAAATCAAGAAAAAAGATATTATCAAAATCTTTTTTTGAAGAAACCATACCGGGGTTTTCTACAAAACTTGAGGGAATGAATACATCAGTAAATTATATATTAAATCAGACAATCCCACAGCTAATTTGTTTTTTTTTTCGCTGTCCTAATATTGAGGTAACCTGTTATACCTTGTTTAGGGATACATTTATATTTCAGATCTAAAAGAACAAATATATGTTTGAGTACGAGAAAGGGTATGTCTTTACGACTTATAGCCTATAGTCTATAGTCTTAACCTTATATGGGGAGGTTTGGGGTACAGAAAAAAAGTTGAAAAGATTTGTTTCAAAATGATTATTTCATTACGAAAATGCATTATTTTTTAAATCTATATTAATCTCTTACAATGCGTTCATTAGTTCAGAAATTGAGTTGGGATATAAAAGATTCAGAAACCAGTTTTCGGTCTTCTGTCGGCTGGCAATATTTTTTTTGGGCAGTCTTGGTTTAAAATGTTCTTATTTTGGGGTATAGTGGGGCATAGAAAGAAATAATAAGGAAACATAGCTGAATTGTTTTGAAAATCCCTTAATTTTATAATTATATTAGTAAGGGGCTTGAATACCATGATGTTTTAAAACCCATTTTTTATAGTCCAAAAAATTACAGAAAGAAATTATTATTTTGGCCTTTTTCAAAGGTCTCATGAAAAAGGCTTTAAATTTAAATTTGTCTATAAGTAAAAGTCAGATGATCATATTTCAGTAAGAAGTCATAGAAAAATGAATAGTAGTAAGTGGTATATTAGTATTTTATTCGTAGGATCTATATAGTGACGCTGCTCCACATTTACCGGGTGTTCTCAAGTCTTGGATTCTTAAACTATCTTATAAATGCAGAATTTAGAACATGTTAAGGAAGGTCATTATCTCAATACAATTTCCTTGAAAACTTGTGGTGGGGCTGTAGATCTAATTGCTGAAAATTTTCATTTTTATAAACACAAATTTTGTGTATAAATTTTATAAATGAAAGCTTTTTGTTTAAGTTTTGTTTTCAGTGTGATAAAGGTATTGATACGCATTAAGAGAGGGTGTACGGGAGAGTGCAAATACTTTAAAAGACCTTGCCTGGAGCAACTGTTTAGAGCTGCTTTGGAATCATTTATGAAACGTTTTTTTCCGGCATAACCCTTCGATAAATTTTCTAATGATAAAACATTATAACGCCTCTCATCTAGAACGTGTCCACGCGAATCTACTATACTGGTATATTTTTCTTGGGGAAAATAGTTATTTCCACTCTACTACACTATAGGCCTACCTTCATCATATTTCACCCTCTCGGTCCTTCTGATGTGGCGGATTGCACTCGCCTTATAAAATCCTTGAGCTAAAACTGGTTTTTAGTTGGAAAACTCCGAAAAAGTATGTAGGAATTCAATGGTAACTCATAAAAATAATTAGAAACTATTACTTTTTAATTAACTAGCTAGTAAATAATTTTGTGAGGTGTTTTGACTCCGAGTTTAACACCACTATTTCCGTTTTTTCCAATGATACTTTTCCCCAAATTTTACTCTTACTACAAGATATTGAGTAAGGAAAAGTCACACTATAATGAGCAATATTATTTTAGAGAAAAAAACAGTAACTTTTTTATAAAACTCATTAAATTTTTGAAAAACAGTGATATTTTTCCTAGCTAAGCAACAACATATTTTGCCGAGTTTTAGCACCAATTTGCCCCTTCACATGGGATTCCTCCATGGAAAGTTCCTCCCACAAAAAGTCCATCTCCCTTAAAATTCCCTCCGTACAATTCCATCCTCAATGAAAATCCCTCCGCCCCCCGTAAAATTCTTGCAGATGAACTAAAAACAAATAAAACCCCCACAAAAAG